>JALLBJ010000128.1:0-47887 GCA_036940105.1 Skeletonema potamos
GGTGGAATGGGCGGAGGCGGGCCCGCTATGTCAAAGATGGGAGGAGGAGCAGCTGGCGGCATGAAATCAATGGGTGCAGGCGGCCCTGGAATGTCAAAGATGGGAGGAGGAGCAGCTGGTGGCATGAAAGGTGGAATGGGCGGAGGCGGGCCCGCTATGTCAAAGATGGGAGGAGGAGCAGCTGCAGGCGGCATGAAAGGTGGAAAGGGCGGTGGCGGGCCCGGTATGTCGACAACGGGGGATATGCGCATGGGTGGTAGTAGGGACGATGGATGGTCTTCAGATTATGGTCCTTCTGCTAATTCACTTAGTGCTCTTGCTCCGAATCAGAGGTCATCTCGTTCGTCGTCACGGCAACAAAGAGACGTTGACCCATTTGGCTCCGTCGTCGACAATTATGATGACTATTACGTTGATACCACATCTTCTTTGAAATACCTTGTGCCACCAACTACAAAAAATATTCAACGTAAAAAGACGATGACATCCGGATCATCTGCTTATTCAGGTGTTCAAAGCCCATCCACTTTCACTGGCGGACCCTCTGGATCGAGATGGGATAGCAATGAGATCGTTTTGCGCGAGGTTGAACCTCGTGTGTACGCAGCAGATCGATATGGCAGGTCACAAGGGAGAAGGTCTAGAAACGAAGGAGACGGTTATGATCGAAGAGGCTCGAGATACGAAGCAGATCGCAGTGAAAGGAGACCTCGAAGAATGGTATCAGGTTACGAAGATGAACGCGATGATAGACCACGGGGAAGGGGCCCAGAGTACGAAGACGACCGATATGATAGACCACGGGGAAGGGGCCCAGAGTACGAAGACGACAGATATGATAGACCCCGACGAAGAGGCCCAGAGTACGAAGACGAACGATATGATAGACTACGAGGAAGGGACTCGGAATACGAAGACGAACGATATAATAGACCACGAGGAAGGGGCTCGGAATACGAAGACGACCGATATGATAGACCACGAGGAAGGGGCTCGGAATACGAAGACGACCGATATGATCGGCCGCCTGGAAGAGGTGCAATTTATGAAGAAGAACGTTACGATGACAGATCCCGACGACGTCCGATTTACGAAGAAGACGGATACGACAGAGCTCCTCGAAAAGGTTCCACAATAGGCGAATTTGGAGGACACGAGCGACAGAGGAAGCGATATACTGAAGATAGAAATGATCGTGATTTTTACGAGGGCGATAGATTTTATCAAGGCGAAGAAAGATTCGGCCGCAACATGAAATATGTTGATCGGAGAAGGTAAGACACTGTGGCACCGTGATAAAATCAAGGTACAAAAATCAATTATTGTCGATTACATTAACATTTTGTACCATTTTCAGAGACAGATTCGATTCAGGCGATGATGACTTCTTCAATTCCTATGACCCGCCAAGAGGCAGGGAAGGACGCCAATGGCACAGAGAAGAAGGCACGACCGGTGTTCCTCACGATCCTAATTGGGGACCTAGAGGTGAATCATTGATACATAGTAACTATGAATCGAGGCGAGGTGGCAGGATGCCACCATATGACGATGCTATTGATATCGAAAGACGTCCTCCTCCACGTAGACGAGACGGTCCAATTGGAATGGGAGCCTCTCCAAGAGATCGTGGTGGCATGCCTCGCGAACTGGATTATAGGAGAGAGCAGCTAATGAGAGAAATGGATGGTGCGTTAAACGTCTTTTGACGTCAGTGCATTGTTGATAGTTCCTGACTCATCCTGAATCGTTCAAATCTTTTTCTGCCACTTGACTCATTTTAGACTTGCAACCGTTCGATATGGAGGGCATGTACGGAGAATTCGACGGTGGACCATTGCCAGGTCTTTACTGACACTTTTAATTTCATAATAATTATTATATTGGGTTGCTCTGAAGTCAGGCATCATTTGATAATTTATAACATGATCGCGTAAAATAATAACTTGATAGGCTAGTCTTATACAATTGAGTTAACTCTTTCGCCTGATGAGATTTGAAAGCATCAAAGTGCTCAACCGTCTCAGCTTAACTCAAAATAAACTGCATAGGTGGTAGAAAAGGAGGTAAATAATGGGTGGATGGAACTGGTAAACAAAGACTTTTTGAAAAAGCCTGCTGATGCCTCTATGAACAGAGGCGGAAGAGCTCGATTTAAATTGCTTGATGATAATCCCGAGCTCTTCTCTTATGGTGGTATAATGTGAATAGACAAATAAGAGGATGAATAGACTTGTGAAAAGTCTCTTGTCTCAACCATAAAATGGGAGACGTGGTAGACAAATGGCGCACATTCGAAGACGCATATTGTAAATGTGTCGTGTAAATGGTAAATACTTGATCTGCCGAAGGCAGAGTGGGCTCCTGTGCCCAGCACTGTTGGTATACTAATAGGTTGGATAAATTGTTTTGTTGGATTGAAATATTGAAGGCAGCAATCAAAGACGAATCGCCTAATACTGTCCCGTCTTCTGATTGATGGGAAAGAACGGGGGTAGAATGGAAGCTGAGGGGTTGACACCATTACCAAGATAAGCAGCGTTACCTTGATTCAAGGCCCCATGATACCAGATTGATTCACGGTTACTACCCTTGTTGGGATTGTAAGGCTCAAAGGCTCCAAAGGACTCAACGGCTCCAATTTCAGCACGAGGAGTAGGAAAAGTTTCCAAAGGATCTGGATGATCACGTCTGAGACCTTGGTTGATGTTCATTTCATCGATCCTAGCGAAGTTGGAAGATCCATCGCCATGGAGCTGTAGAATCTGCTTGCATTTCATCTGTTCTTTTTTGATGCGTTCGACTTCATAATCCAAACGCTTCAGCTGCGACTCGGCTTCCGCCCGAAGACTTTTGGACTCCCAGGTGCAGCGGTTATCGATATGGGACAGCTCGGTTGCAGCTACGCGACTAAAGAGAGATATTCATTAGGAAGGAGAGGAATCATTATTAGCTTGCCCATGAGTAATGATACATATGAGAGTCAACACAATAAAACCCGAGCAGACTTACTAAGCGCTCCCATTGGGGAAGCGAATCTTGATCATGTCCCCAAGGTGCCGTGAAGCTCTGACTACAATTGCACTTCCGTATCCCCTTACGAGCACATTATCTCCAATGGCAAACATATTACAGTGGTAGCTTTGAGGTTTTAGCGTCTTTTGCTTCTTGGGATTCGAATAACCAAGGCCAGTATGTACTCGAGGATCGCGAAAGATCTTTCGCAACTCCGACAAATCCACAGAGGAACGAAAGGATTGCGTTTGTCCCATCCGAGGATGACTGAACACGATCCCAACAATTGCCTCTTCGAAGAATACGTTGACGCGGATGGTTTCACCGCTACGATCGACACAGAAGGAGACGACCGAATGTTGGTGATTGGTTAAGACACGCTGCCATTTTTCTTGTGCGGCCAATTTGGTAACGTCCTCGAGGTTGAGAGATGTCGTGGCGGCGGCTATAGATGAGGTAGCAGCTGTAGTCATGAGTTGTTTCTTGTAGCAAATAGCCGCGAATCCAGGTGGGGCGCTTAATACACGGGAAGCTGGAAGTGTTGGTTGTGCCATGGTGGATGTTGTGCTGTGCTACCAAGAGTTGGATGGGGTGGGAAACCCATAAACTGTGACGCCTATGCGAGGAACCTCATTGCCATCTGTTGAATTGTTGAATTGCGAATGAGCTGGTGGCTTGTGGGTAAGCAAGTCAGTATGTGCGTACTTATTCCTCTTGACGTGCGTCATTGTTCTTCTGCTCAAGGCCATCTGCATGCGCCATCTGCATGCGCCATCTGCCTCTGTGTTCTGTGTTGGTTCGAGTCGAGTCAACTCTTTGTCTCCACTTGAAGAGGATCTTAACGTCTTCAAGTTTTAGTCACACATTAACATACCATAGGTACTTAAGTAGCAGGCGTGGTTCGAGGTACTAGTACAACATAAATACTAACACCGTACAAGAGCCGCCTGAATACTTTCAATATTGTAGCTCGTAACTGCTTACAATATTCCAACTTGCATAGTATCAGTTAGTTCGATATAGGTGTGGGTGTTCACTTAGTCGTAAAAGTAAGTAGTTATCACTGTCATGAAATATACCACACGCTAATTACGTTGCATTTTTCATGTCGACTGAAGCAGCCTCACATGATGCACAATCAGCCTTTCAACTCTTGAGGACGGTTGGGAATCTGCCCAGAGCCGCAGCTCTTATCAAACGTGAATCATTTGATACAGCATGTCGTCTTTTGGGTTGCTAGCTCTTTGAAACCTACAGAATCAAAACCCAATTTCAAAGCGTCGCACGAACCTTCTCACAACATCAATACATAACAAATTGTGTGTAGATCTAAGTGAAAATATACGATGGTGCATCATGATGTCAGCCCTTCACAACGCTTTCTGACTTGATAAATTCTATTGTTTCTAGCCAAATCAAATCCTCCAATCTAACAAGAGCTGCAGTTCGGGCCAATGCAAGCATCAACACAGTCCAAACACGCTTAGGTTTACCATCCGCCAGAGGATCAAATGGAGGAATGACATAGGAAATCCCCCCCTCAAACGATGTCCTGACCTCAAGTCCCTTGTGATGTTTATTACGTTTGTTGACACCCAATTCATCAACGTATTTTCTGTAATGTTTGTCATCACTAATGCTATCTCCAATTACAGTCTCAAATTTTGAATAGCCTCCAGTTGATCTCTTTTTACACCACCACCAAAACTCCAAGTGTTCTCTAAACGAATGCCCGCACAAGAAACATCCATCAACCTTCAGCTGATTTGCTCTAAGTTGTGGATACCATCGCGCGAATACCGAGCCCGGTTTCACACGCACAAACCTCTTTCCACCGAGTCCTTCGATTGTATTTTCTTTCACTTGAGATATTGTCGCTTTGAATTTGATGTATGATACAAAGTTCCAAATGAAAATTTTACATCGACATGAAGTAGTGGTACAGGGAATATTTTGCCTTGTGCGCCTTCTATCGGCTTGATAAACGATGGTGTTATAGTCATCGTTTTCTAACCATGTTTTCGTTTTCGAATCTGGTGTGATTTGCGTAGTAATCGCAGTGCAAATAGTCATGTTCCCAACGCCGCAGAACACGAGCAGGGCCAGCAGCGTAGCTCTACACAACAGCATCTTCCAGACAACTATGTATTGACAAACAATTTTATGTCATCATCATTTATCATTATTTTTTGATATGATGCGGGGGATCGAAGCTCTTCGCGAAGCGACAATCCAAGCAGCGGAGAGTGATGAGGGGGCTAAAGTTTCACGCTAAAGCAAGTTGCCTCCCAAGTATATTCCAACCCGCTGGTCCTTGTTGTTTCGTCAAAAAATAATTTCAACGCACACGATATACTATCTACAATATTTTACTACCATACTCTTATGATATTATTACCTCTTATCACTTTTATTGACATTGATGGACGCTTGCGTTGCGTTTTGCATTGCATACTTTTTGACAATAAGTAGTTGGCCTTGCTGCGCTTCTAGCCTGTTGGGATGATCGCAGGCAGAACTGCCGCGTCTGACAAAACCCCTAACAATTGTAGCGACGACCTCTCTCCCTCGGGTCTCAAAGCATTTCTGTTGAAGAATGAAGGCAATATCCCTGTGCCTACTCATCGCCTTGCACATATGCTGCTTGGCATTTGTAGAAAATCATGCTGGAAGGAGGAGACTACCACCACCGAGTTTTCCGATAGAAGCAGCCTCGACCTCATCAAAAGGGATTAACAGAAGAAGATTGACTGACGTGATGTCACTAGCTAGCTCTCCACTAGAAGCAACCTCAACACTGATTAGTTTCGAAGAAGTGGCAGCATCGCTCCAACTCTTTTACACCGCAGCACTTGTCGCTGGAGTTGGATTTTCGCAGCGCATGGCCGGTAGGCAAGACTTTAAAAATGATATGGCCACCAAGATTGCAACCGGAAAGATTACTCCAGAGGAGCTAGTTGATGAGATCACACTAATGGCAGAAGAAATCAATAATGAAATCAGTGAATCAAGGAGTTTCGCCGAGGTAGCACAGATGGAGGTTGAAAAGATTTTGGATGAGACAAGGGCGATACAACAAAAACTGCAACAAATACCTGATGCATTGAACATCGAGAAAGCAGCGCTTGCAATTGAAATAGAAGTACCTGTCAAGGCTCACTTACAAGAAAAAATGCTAATTACTGCAGGAGGCAAACAGATACCTATCAAAGAGAAAGCGGTTACTGCTGGAGGCAGCAAAGAAGAGAGTGTGATCCCAATCGGAATTGTGGAAGGATTTGGTTTGTACGACGACGTCTTTGAAATGGAAGAAGTTGAAGAGGAGGAAATGGTTTGGTCAGTTCCTGTTTTAGGTCACGGCGATGAGATCAAGACAAATATGAAAGTTGACGAAAGTAAAGAATTCACTATAGTCAGAGACACAACGGTTACAGTTGAGGAGGACGATGCCATCGAGTTGGTTGCCAATTATCTCCAAACAAAATCGAGAAAGGCAACCATTAGTTCTGATTCTACGAAACAAGGAGAAGAAAAAGTTACAGCAGACCCCAAACCTTCGCCTCCATCATCAGAACCTCCAGTAGAGGCTCTTAGCAGTGCCCAAAATACAATCGAAGGACCAATCCGATCATCGCCATTAGCCAGATTGCTGTGCTCAGAGTTGGGCGTAGAACTGGCAGATGTGTACCCTGGCTCAGGCTTGAAGGGAAGAATCATTGCCGATGACGTGAGAAACTACGCTATAAGCAGAGAAAATCCAGCCGACTAAAGATCACTTGGGCAAGCTAGCGCTGACTAGAGGCAGTTTGATGCCGACGGTGTAGAGGGAGCATCATGCGAAGAGATAGTCGAACACACTCCCAAACGAAGATGAGAGCATAAAGCCATCAAATCAACGCTACAGTAGTCACTCTGAATCAGTCGACGCGTTCAGTACGGCACAAATACATTCTTAGCCCATTTTGTGGCTATGCACCCTCAATGCACCCACCTATGTGTATGCATATTATGATCAGAAGAAGGAATGTGGGTCGCCGACAGCGTCAAAACATATACACATTGTTTGGGTTTTGTGTTATGTAACGAGAATCATTATAACTTCGAAACATGGGTACTATTTCCTACCACCTACGCAGCATTCTCTTTCGACTGTATTGAACAATCCATTTCCAGATCTTCTCATCAGGCACGTCTCTTAGTTTACTCACTGTCCATCGCTGCCGTCCAGGAATCCACGCCATTACTTCTCCACCAGGCACAAGATGCTGTATTTCTAGTTCTGCGCAATGTCTGAATGCATCAACGGCATCGTCGGACACATCGTCCATCCGCGCTCTCGAGTGAAGGACACATACTTGCTTCAACATTGTATGTGACACCATGTTTGTTCTGCGTTTTTGTGTTGGGCTACCATACTCATCTGTAAAGTACTGTAACCGCCTCAGAAATCGTAAAGCTAATCTCAAAATGTCCTCCACTTCCTCATTCATTATTGGCGGTCCATTAGAATTATCCCATCCCTTAGAATCTGCCAAAGTAGATAGAACTATGATTGCCTGTTCCGCTGTATCAAAATGAGGGCTGTGTCCCGATTTCTTGTAATCCATTTGGTCATTAAGAAAGAACTGAAACCAAATTGCGTCGTGATCACAACAATCTTGATACACCTTTTGATGAAATGCTAGATTCTTGTCTTTAGAGTGACAGTGCTTCGATGCCTTCTTGAGGAAACGAAGCGATCTCATCCATATCCGTCGAAATTCCTCATCTCCTAGTTTATGTACATAGTCATCAATGGTTGCATCTTTGGGTAGGACTAGTTGCTTCTTTGGCGGATCAATTGTAGATTTACGTCGACCATTTGTTCGATTGATGGTGTGCCTTTCATTACAGTCGGCCAGTGCCATTTTTGCAAGCTCTAATGCTATCTCTGCGTCGGCCTTGACCAGATCGTCATGATTGACGTGATTATCTTCTAAGTATTGCATACACGATCGTGGTGAGAGGCTCCCTAGATCGGTAGTAGTGGCTGTCGACATCGTTGTTCCTTTGAAGTGACAGGTAGAGAGGTGATGATTTTTGAAGAAAAACAGAAATGAAAAATGAAAAGGAAGGGCGAGAGGGAGGCGGACAGGTTACACATAGTAGGACCGTGACAGGCGACGTGCAAGCAGCAAGCACACCTAACACATCACATCTTTCTCTATCAAAACCTACAATATTAACCATGATGTCAACATCTTATCCGTCGTCACCTACCAAACAATTCCACAGACAGCCAAGCGCCGCAGGTGGGGCGACAGCTTCTTCAAAGAAGCCAGCAACAGCGATTACATCAGTCGATGTCCCTTCTTCGTCCTTGTCCTACCCACGTAAAACACCAAGTCTCATCACACTAGCCACATGCAATCTCAACCAATGGGCGCTCGACTTTGACGGCAATGTCAAACGAATCCTCACCTCATGTCAAATTGCCAAGGATCAAAATGCCTCCTATCGCCTCGGACCTGAATTGGAAATATGTGGGTATGGATGCGAAGATCATTTCTTAGAACAGGACACCTTCGATCACTGCTGGGAAAGTTTAACCATATTATTAGAAGAGGGGGCGAGTGATGGACTATTATGTGATTTTGGTATGCCCGTGTTACATTCAGGTGTACGCTATAATTGTCGAGTGATTTGTTATAATCGCAAAGTGTTGTTGATACGACCCAAGACTGCCATGGCAGACAATGGAAATTATCGGGAAGGGAGATACTTTACTGCCTACACTGCTACCAGTACTTGTCCTGAAAAACACTTACTACCGACCTATTTCGCCACCAAGTTTGGACAGCATGATGTGCCGTTTGGATTGCATCATTTGAAATGCGCTGATGGGACTACCATTGGATGTGAATCATGCGAAGAGTTGTGGACACCACAAAGCTCTCACATCGACTTGTCATTGCGGGGTGTCGAAATTATTGGTAATGGAAGTGGCTCTCATCACGAATTACGTAAATTATCCACCAGAATGGAATTGATGGTTAATGCCACTCGTAAGTGTGGTGGAGTTTACCTCTATTCCAATCAACGGGGGTGTGATGGTGGTCGAACTTATTATGATGGATGTGCCATGATAGTGGTGAATGGTCGCATAGTTGCACAAGCTCCGCAGTTTGACGTACATGATGTTAATGTTGTTAGCGCGACAGTAGATTTGGATGACGTTCGGAGTTATAGAGCTAGTCAACCATCATTTGGAATACAGGCGGCAAGATTGGAGGGAGGGGAAGGTAGCCATGGATTATTCTGTGACGATATTCATATGGTATTTGATCCCATGGATGTGTCATCGTTTGGGAAGAACCGACCTAAAGTGGTCGAGGAGGGATTGCCTCTTAAAATTGCTTCTCCGAGTGAAGAGTGTTGTTTGGGTCCTGCTTGTTGGCTATGGGATTTTCTACGAAGGTCAGGTGCTGCTGGATTTTTTCTCCCTCTGAGTGGTAAGTATTTACTTGGCTTGCTCTACTATTCCACACTCTTTATATCTTTTGTTGCGATGATGATATCAGCGAAACAAAAAAATAGTAGATATGGACATCCGATTAATACTGAGCGATAGTCAATAATACTGAGCAACACACCGTGAACGAGGAAAGAAATATGATCAGTTTGAAAGACACTCTTTAACTATTTCAATTTTTGTCCCACGTATCGTATTTTGCAGGAGGAGCCGATTCTTCATCTGTCGCTGCCATAGTCGCAGTGATGTGCATCCTTGTTACCAAAGCTGCACGCGAAGAACCGGAGGGAACCGTTGCTCAAGACTGTCGTCGAGTTTGCCGTCAAGATGAAAACTCTCTATGGGTACCATCTACTCCGCAAGAGATGGGAAGTCATGTCTTGCATACAACATTTATGGGCACAGACAATTCATCAGAAGTAACGAAGTCACGCGCCAAAAGACTGGCAGAAGCGATTGGGGCGTATCATTTATCTATCAAGATTGATCTAATGGTTAGTGCTGTGCTCCAGGTCTTTCAAATGGCTACTGGACACATGCCACGATTCCTCTCGCGGGGAGGAACAATGTCTGAAGATTTAGCACTGCAAAATATCCAAGCGCGGTTGAGAATGGTCACAGCTTATTTAATGGCGCAACTACTTCCTTGGGTGCGTGGGCGATCAGGATTTCTTCTAGTGTTAGGAAGCGCAAATGTTGACGAAGGCCTACGAGGATACATGACCAAGTACGACTGCTCTTCAGCAGATTTGAATCCGATTGGAGCAATTTCCAAGGGTGACCTGAAGCGGATGCTGTTGTTTTTATCAAAAGAGTATCCCGGCTTTGATGTTCTTGCAGAAATTGCCCATGCTCCACCCACCGCCGAGCTGAGACCCATCGATGCTGCCACAGCAACAGCCGAAGCTGGGCATTCGCAGACAGATGAGGAAGACATGGGGATGACCTACGAAGAACTGGGATATTTTGGTCGTTTGAGAAAAATATCTCGATGTGGCCCAGTCAGCATGTTCAGGAAGCTCCTAGTCACTTGGAGTCATTTATCACCCGCTGACGTTGCATCCAAGGTCAAAAGATTCTTCTACTACTACTCTCTCAATCGTCACAAGATGACAACAATCACACCCGCATATCATGCCGAAGCCTACTCACCTGATGACAACAGGTTTGACTTGAGGCAATTCCTATACAACACGAGATGGACACGACAATTTGCAGTTATAGACGACATCGTTGCGCAACACCCCGAGACAGACAAGGACAAAAATGATTGAGACACGTTCAGCATCGTAACTAACAGATATCATCTATCTGACATATGTTAAAGAAGTCAACGTGGGTTTTTACTTTTATAAACAATCATCGATACCCATTCAATTCATCATCGTGGAGCAGACACAGACTTCATATGTAATGATAATGATTCATACATCAAAGGGCCGTACTGTTCTCCTGCTGCGCTTGATGAAGAGCATTGATTTGTTGTGTCTCCTTCTCCTCCTCCTCTCGACTTGCTTCCGCCGGAGATGACGAAACACTCCATCCTTTCGCAGCAAAAATCATGTACAAGAATAATAATAGGAATATGAATGCATACGCTTTGGGAACGAAAGAGTGGCGCAAGTCAACCTCAGTGCTCTTTCCCTTCTTTTCCAAACTCTGGCCTTGGCTCTGCTCAATCGCAGTGCTATTTCCCTTAGTGCTATTTCCCTTCTCTTTCAAACTCTGCTCCATTTTATGGTAAAAAACCGTAGAGGCTGTCTCCTCGTCCCATGGATATCGAAGCCTTTTGGGGCATGTCGTAGACTGTTCAATCAACAACAATCGCGATTTTTTAAAGTGTTCAGTCAACGACAATCGCGATTTTACATTCGGGACTGTGGAAGCCCAATCTTCGAGCATTCGCAATACCCGTTCCCTCCTATGAGGAGATTCCTTCACAAGATCCCTCTGATGTTGAGTAAGAACACTTGAAAAAGCGCCCACGGGCGCGGTGCAGAGGGTGAGGAAGTGACCCAGCACAACAGAAAAGAAGACGACCATCATACTCTTTTATTCTTCTTCAAAGCACCGTGTTGTTTGGTTTGTGGTGTTGGTTGCCTCCGATAAAAGACCGTACAATGTATACTTCTTCGGAGGCAGGGCGAGCTCTGAAGAAACGTGGTCTTGATACTTTCGCAATTTCGCAAAAAAAAGAAAGGACAAACATACGGGATGAAGCCGGCTTAGGGCACTGTGTTGCTGAGCGAGCGAACGAAGTTGCCGATGTTGATGATGCCCTGAACGAGGCTGCTACTAACAACGATTTGGAAGGCAACGACCCGAATGAGAGTGTTTTCTTGGACAGAGAGTGAGAGCCAAAAGGCTGACGATAAAAGCATTGGAATCGCTGTTGTACAGTAATTCTTTATTGCTGTTGTACAGTAATTCTTTATTGCTGTTGAAGTTGAAAACGATGTTATGATGCATATTTATTCAAAGACCAAGAATGTAACATGAAGTAAAAAGTATGGGGCAAAGGCGAAGCGATGTTGCAGTGAAGGATGTACAAATCGAGCACAACAAGGAGTGCGAGGATGCAAAAGGAGAGCCAGGAGGAGTGTGCTTGGAACACGGTGCAAAGGTCATACGATGTAGCAGCATAAAATGCGCAAGACAGGCTCGAAATGGGAGTGTGTGTCGAGCATGGAGCAAAGATCAAAGTAAAATGATGCAGCAGTGATGGATGCACCACGAAACAGTAGTCAAAGGAGGAATATGTCGAAGGCACGTTCTTTTTGATGCATCTACTGCTCCTCTCCCTAGAACAGACTTCTCCTACGTTGATGTGACTAATTTAACCCTAGACGATATTAGAGCAAGGGCGGCAGCTGCAAGAGCAAGAACTCAAGTTCCAAGAGATGTGATAGTCACTGCACACGAGGAAGTTTGAGTAGCATATATAGCACATAAGGTGTGTTCAAAGAGTTTAAATATATGTAACATTTACCATACCTCGTCGTCAATACTTTAGAAGGCAAGGATAAGTAGATATCAATATCACAGTTAAAGATTCGTATAATGTTTATGCAAGTAGCCTATTGTTAGGAAGGAACAAAGCTCCTATTAGTCGGTGGGTTGGAAGTCCAGAAAATCATCATTCTGAGGTGAGAGAGGATGACTAAAAAATCTGTCAGGGTTCATCAGAGCATCATCAAAATGATCGTCCATTAGATCAAACGAGCTTGAAGAATCGCATTTGGTAATCTTCATAGGATTGTCACCAAGAATCGCTACCCTCGATGGAGATGGGTTTGCACTCGAATTTCCAGTAGAAGCTGTCACCACGGAATTAGACGACGACGCTTCAATCTGTCTGTGCAGACGGGGCGACCCAGTGGCATTCCTATTCCTGGGAGGCGAGCCAAATCCGAATTCACAAGCTTCATCGCTTGCAGTTTCCTCACTTTTTTCATCACGTTGCTCTGGGCTTCGGGGAAGTTTATGCGCAGCACTCGGAATGAAAGCATGCTTTTCCCAACTGCTGTAGTGAGAGGTATTGGAACTCATTGCTTGGTTCATCTTGTCTGGAGACAGTCCAGAATCTAGATAATAATCGTTGTCGCGTGGAGCAGCCGGCCATTCAGAGCCTTCTCGACGCTGGCGCTTCCTGTCAGTGGACTCAGGTGAAGGACTCGAGCGCTTTGATGAAGGCTCACTGAATTCCTGCGATTCATCATTATTGAACTTGGACTTGGACTTGGACTTATTCTTATCGTCACCATATTGGATTAGAAAGACGTCAACTTTCCCACCTGGGCTTTTGAAGTACATCTGATACTTTCGTGATCCTGGAGTCATGCCATCATTTGGGTCCGGAACGTCCAACGTAGTGCCTGCTGGTGCGCGTACGGCAATCACAGTTTCGTCCTTCAAATCTTTCAGTGACGTGAGATCATCCTTACGAATGTACATCCACGGGTTGCCCTTTTTATTACCGACTTTCGTGCCTCGAGGGCACTTGGAATAAGATTTGACAAGATTCATCATGTAAGCAATGTGCCTGTCTAACTTTGCCTCCTCACTTTTAAGTGAATCGACTTCCTCCATCAACATGGTCTCTTCTCCGCGACAAATGATATTGGAAGATACCTCTTCCAACCCGTTTTCACCAACATCATGGGGTGAAAGCCACCCAGCAACTGATCCATCCTTGTCATTTTTACCAGGCCGTGATACTTGGACCCATGCAATGTGATTCTTCGTTCGCTTTTCAATCAATCCAATACCCTCAAGAACATTAGTGATGTCATAAATACGTCGCTTCTGCACACCAAGCTGCTCGGCTGCAACATTCAAGTCAAGAGTGCCATCGCCTCCCTGTGCCTTCGGTCCGATTGTTACACCATTTTCCAAGTATCCGTGACTTGCAGCTCTCTTAAGAAGAAATACAAACTTTTTTGTTAGAATTCCAAGTGACGAGTCAAACCTGCTATTTGCTGACATGAGGCATGCAGGGAAAGCGCTGCCACTACTACCACTACCAGCACTTGCAGTTGGAGAGGGTGACTTGCGATGAGAAGGGCTGGAGCGAGGAGAACATTTGTCAGGGTTGGCAAATTGAGGACTGGGCTTCGATGAAGGCAATGACGGAGAACGGGTACGCTGAGGAGTAACAGCGGGCATACCCAAGAATACAGCTTCTTCAGACTGAAACGCGTACGGATCTGTGAAAGATAGATGGTGAGCATTAATGCATATGATGAAATAATAGAGGAACGTGATAGTTTCCGTGTCAACTTACCAGGTGCACAGGGTGGCCTGAGTGGTGATGGATGAGACACACGCTGAGAAGGGGTCCCAGTAGATGGATTGAATGGTAGCGGAGATCCTTGTTTGGTCTGTCTTGACGGATTAACCCCATTGGCTATATTGCGTGGAGGAGTACGATTTATTGAAGCTGATGAGGAAGTTCCATGGTGAGAATGCATGTGGTTGTCAAACTGATGATGCTTCGAGTAGAGATTGCCCTGCGCATCGGGTGAAACAGGATTGCCCGCAGGTTGATGCTCTCCAACAGGCACTAGCGCATAACCAGGTGGTGGAGGTGGCATATGATGAGAGTGCGGAGGCATTGCGTAGTGACTGTACGGATAGCCAACTGGAGGTGGTGCTCCATACAAAGGCTGGTGCGCTCGAACTGGCGTCGCCGAGTGGTGCTGAGAAGCAGATGGGATATTTAGAGGACGCATGATATAGTTTCACTTTGTTCCGAGTCGATAGTCGATGATATGTTCTGTAATAATCAGCCCGATTCAATTCAATCTCTAGAGTCCGAAGAAGAAGAATCAGCCAAGCAGCAGCCAAAGAAGAAAAGAATTATGTCGTGATTATGGTGATGATAGCCTCAATCGAATCGGAATAGGATGTTCTCGGTTGGTTTAAACTCAATATTGGATGTTGCTCGGTCTGATTTATGAGGTCTCGGTGCTTGCTTGGAAGCCTTGCCCAAATTTGTGAGGGCTTTTTTGCTCGTTTTTGGCAAACATCGGCTAGTCCTGTAAAAGCCTGCGTAGGAATTCAATAACACTTGTCCTACTTTCTGCCGATTAATCTCCGTTCAGTTTCTTCGGCCACAAGACCCCCCAATTTTGTCTAGCTTCTGCATGAGTCTTTTTGGTGTTGTTATGTGCTGTTCGAACAAGACCTTCAAACCATCTCACAGAGAGACACCCACGAACAAGACTTTTTAGTTCTTACAAATTGAGCTACTGCCTTCAATTCATTTACTTGTATTACAAGAAAACTGTCAACTGCCAGCAACAACAACAAAGACAAAGACCTAAGACAAAGGACTAAGAAAAGAGAAGAATGTCCTCTATTTATATTGATGAGGTCATGAATGTTGCAAATTGGTACGTTGCAAATTGATTTGCAATACCCCTTACTGCTGAAATGAATAACTTCTATATTGTACTCCTGTCACTATAATAGCTGTTATATCAATTTCTGTACCTACAACACTAAGGAGACTGATAGTACTATGCAGTTTGTCTGCTCTTCCACTACCACCCCACACTCTCTTTGTGTTGTTAATGAAAAAATATAGGTACCAAATTTCTCTAGAGCTTCACAGCCTACACATAATGATCTGCACACACCACTTCTGGTGTATGCCAATACCAGGTGGGTGCCAACATTAGCTCTTTGGAGTACCTACTTCGTACAGCACAACTATGGTGCTTGTGTTACAACATCATGATAGATGCTTACCACCTGGAAAACATGCCGAACCGCATAGTTGAGGATTATAATAAAGCAAAGTGCGCCTCGTCTCAACATGTAGGGGAATTAGCTCAGTTGGTAGAGCGCGTGCTTAGCATGCACGAGGTCGGGGGTTCGATTCCCCCATTCTCCAAAGATAGCAAGTATTTTGTTTTGAACCTTTTAACTCTCCCCATCCATTGACATTCCGTCCTTTGAATAGCCTCTCGAATAGCCTCTCCATCAGGACATTTTGGCCCTTGTACTGGATAGGACTGGGCAACTCAGATTACCCAGTGCCTTTTGCCTCGAATAATGATATTTTTGATATGATATTTTTGATACAAAACTTACGCCAGATTGATGAGAAAGATTGAGAGCTGCTCAAAAATGCAATAGAAGGAGATTCCTAATTTCAATTATCTTCATATTTCTTTATTTCATTGTGCAAATCGTCCAAGTTGCGTTGCATTACAAGAAGATGTGAAGCTCTGCCAAGTCGATCAACATGTTCTCACTACACCAACTTTGGCGTATTGATTAAAGCTGAGAGAACACCCTTTCAATATTGCAACTGGAGAGCTGAGTGAGAACAATCAGACGGAGAGGAGAACAAGGCCATGAACTTTGTTGAATCCTTCCACCACTTCCAGATTTGAGTTGAGATGCATACTCCCCTGAGTCATCCTTCCAGTCAAGTACCGTGCCCTCTGGCGATTTAGCGCGTTTCATTCATTTCTGCATCATTGTTTAATAGGGTTTGGATGCTTTGATGTTGTTGAGATCATGAATCATGAGAGTAAGTGCGTGCTTTTTTGCCTCCTCCCAGGCTTTTGTTCGAGATTTTACTTTATCCTTCGCCGCAGCAATCATCTCTTCCGCAATTGTTACGAGTCGCTCCAAATCATCATCATTCAAAGTTTGTGATGTGAGTCAAAAGCCCATTTGAAGTCTCGGCCCTCTTTGAGTTGGTGTTAGGTGACGGGGATCTCGCCTGCGATTGTGCAGCGGTAGCAACCAGAACGAGTGTAGAGTGTGCATTACGCTTGTCACCAGCGGCGGCAGCGACGGGGACGCTGCTTCGGTTTGTTTTTTTTCCTGCAAGAGGGTGAATGAACCATGGTCAATTGGTTGTGGAAGAGTGTGTGCACTAATCATACCTTAATACAGTGGAAATTAATATGATAATGTTGTAGATAGGTTGAGTCGGCCATGCTAGAGGGCGGGTCATAAGACGGGCGGCGGGTATTACAATACGTAAGTAGAACCGTACTAATTCCTATGGGGAGTGCCACTTTCCAACGCTCCCAGATAAATAATAATATCATCGGTAGCGGCTCCCATCACGGTGGCCGATTTGTGAGAAGGCTACACCATTGAAGGGCGAAGGTTCCAATCTAATAGACACCAACCAACCAAAGTATGGTCGAGTTGTCTAAGCAATGGGTAGAGAAAGCAGAGGCAAAGCTTGCCAACGCTTCGACGGGAGTCTTTTTTCAGCGTACCAAAGCAAGGCTAATCCCAACTTTCGATCGCGGGGATGCTGCTGCAGACATTGAACAGGGTGAGTCAAAGTCTCATCAGATAATGTGCTAAAAACTATTCTATCACACTCAATTGCTTCCCAACAAACTATTGTATCTTCGCGAAAAACATCATCAGAGTTGACGTTAGGAAGGATGTTGGGAGAAGGCGCGTTTTGCGAAGTGAAAGAGATATGTGCCATCAAGCTGAACAACAACGATGCAGGAGAGGTATCTACTGATTTAACTTCTGAGCATAAAGGCGAAACCGACGAGGCAGATTTCCCCATCAATTTGTTTCAGAACGAAGCCGAATTACGCAACTACATGGCTGATAACTGTTTGCGCGTGGATAATACCGGTTCCCACTCACGGTATGCACTGAAACAACTGAAACCCACAAGTTCTCAAAAACATGCAGAGCAAGGTCTCATTGATCTGTCAATTGAGGCCAAGTTTCTAGCTTGTCTCAGTCATCCCAACGTAAGTTAGATGCGCAGTTGACATCACCTTCGAAAATCTTCTATAATCGCCCTCCTAACCAATAGACAATCTTGCATAAATATATTTGTTGACTCACGCTTTTTATATCATTCTTCCTCTCTTTCGGTTTCTCGCTTCCTATTAATCCCATATGCTGTCAGATAATCAAAATGAGAGGATTGGCAGGTAAACCTCTAACTCCAAACTTTGGGATATTGCTGGATCGACTGTACATGACTCTTGAGGATCAAATGGACGCGTGGACTGCCACGAAGAAGAAGAACATGAGTCGCGGCTTGTGTGGATGTTTGGGACTGGGAAGTATGGACAAAGACACGAAAATGGGCATGATTGTGTCGGTAGTCACTGTGGCATATGATCTATCATGTGCTATGAGGTATATTCATGAGCAAAAGTAAGTTGTATGTTGTGTCATCTCTCTAGACTTGATCTCGCTTTCACTGTTCCTGTGGCTTACACTTCTTCTTATTCAGCCTCCTTTATCGCGATACAAAGCCAGAGAATGCTGGTTTTGATGTCCGCGGAGACATAAAGGTGCGTGGAGCGATTTCTCCTGTCAAGCGTAATAACGCTTTTGTTCCTCATAACCGACTTATTTGCTTGCACTCTCTTAGATTTTCGACTTCGGCTTATGCAAAGAGTTGACGAAAGATCTCATTGACAAACCAAGCGGGCAATACAAACTGACTAAACGAACTGGATCGCAACCCTACATAGCACCAGAGAACTTCGTCGGAAAGCCATATGGAAAACCATCAGACGTGTTCTCGTTCGGAGTACTTCTTTGGGAGATGCTTCACTGCAAATTCGCGGTAAGTGACAAATTGGCAATGAAGCCTTCAAATGTCATCATTACGAGCGTGCTGTTGCGTTGTACAGGGAGTAGTTTACATTTCCCCCCTTACTAGCATGATTATCAGTGTGCCATCTCAACCTTTCTTCGCAAAAAAAGTTCTACCATCTTCCGAATCCTAAGGACTACAACGACCTTGTCTGTGGCCGAAACTTTCGCCCAGCTATTGACAAATCTCTGCCTGTGAGACTCAAAATGATGATCCAGTCATGTTGGGACCCTGATTATAGTAAAAGGCTGACATTCAAACAGATTGCAATCCAGCTTGGTAGTGAGTTTCGTGAGTTGACATCAGACAAAGATGCCCTGAGTCGCTCAGAAAGAATGATTAATAAATCGGTTCGGAGTTTTCGAATAAATCGCACCCGTTAATGCGGCTTCATTAATTTAAAGACTAAGTGCAGAGGGCGGTCCTTCACGCTATCAAAAAAGTCCGGATGCAACTTCATGTGTTCTTCCGTCACGCCAGCTTCTTGAATATCAGCAATCTCAAAGCCAGAAGAAAATATCGCGTTGATGTAGTCCGACAATGTCTTGTGAACACTCATGATGTTTAACGTAGTACCATCGATTGTAGTAATGATCCCAGTTATCTTCTCATTCCTCGAGCTGTAGTATCCCTTATCCTCAGAATCTAAGCGAAATATGGCTCCCTTGTCATGACAAAAGATCATACTGGGGTGTGGTACACTGAAGATAAACGTCCCACCCGGTTTGAGCGCTTGATATGTTTGCAGAATCACCTCTTCCATCTCATGTGTTGTGAGATAATTGAACAAAAATACCGCAATGGCAACGTCAAAAGCTCCCTCGGCACTGCCAATACCCAAATAGTCACGATTATCATTCAAACCCTTTAATAGATCACCAGCCACGGCCTCGTAATATTTGAATCTATCATCACCCCCTGCTGCGTTCAATGCACACGCAATCATTTCCTTCGATATATCACTGCCAATAACTTTGGAAGCACCCATTTCGACCACCTTTCTCGCACAGTACCCTTCTCCGCATCCTATGTCGAGAATTATTTTACCATCCCCCTCACTGCCATCATTGTTTTTGAGGACATCTTCCAGCATCCCAAAAACGACAGGGCGTCCTGTAAAGTCGCTGAGGCATCGCGGCTCTGTTCGTACCCAGTTACTGGCCTGTTTATTGTACATGTTTCTAGATTTTGTTGCACCGTCGTCATCTTTGGCATCAGCATTAGTATCGTTGGCATCGTTTATTATCTGGGTTTCGTTGTCTAGTACATCATCGTCACCTCCAGATCGAAGGAGTAAAAGTTGTTTACTACGGAAAAGGAGGGCAGAGTTCGCTCTTTTCTTATTGTTTTGTGGATGGAAGGACTCTGCCACGGGGTGGTAGATGAATAGAAGCAGCAATATGACCGCTGTAGTCGATAAATCGGAAAACATCCTGGTAGATTTTTTGTTGGTGGCTGTGATTTTCTCAAGCTATATAAGTAGTATGTAAAATAATGTACTCCTATCTTGTAGGCGATGCAAAAAAGCTTTTTCAATATCTGTATGATTTGGTAACTGTTTGTTTTGCAGCTGCTGTTATTCTGATCTTTGATAACCTTTCGAAATGATGTATCGATATGATCGTTAACAAGATATTATGCTGTCCAAGACTTACAATTTGGTTATCTTGCGTTCAAACATGTTATGTACTGTGTCCAAACATCGGAGAGCTGTGCTGTTGTGTTCTTCGATGATGAGTGAAGGGAATAGGGATACTGATGATGCGGTCTGTCCTGTCACCTCAAACAAACCCTAAGGCCGTTCCTTACCGTTTACGCAAAACGTAACGTAAACGCGTTTTTTCGCATCTGCGGATTTTTTCCCCCTCCCGTCCCTTACCGTTTCCGCAAAGCTAAACGCAAACCGAAGCAAAAAAGCGCCACACGTGCCACGAGACACAAGATGCCACATCTTTTTTCTCTCTGATGATGACGACTCTCTGACCGACCAATGGCTATGAAATCATCTTGTGTGGCTTACACCCCAACACGTGCCGCCTGAATCAGATTTTGACGCTGAATTTAATAGCAATAGCAGCAGCTCCCGATATTACAATACGCCCACAGACGTAATGCCGCAGTAGCGATCTTTTTATTTCTGTCGACGACAACCCCCCCAACATCATCAATTAATAATATTGCCAACATGATTTACGCCGATGCTGCAAACATCCTCGCCGACATGCAGGAAGAAGATAGTTGGTATAACGATACGACTGGTTCTTTTGATATTCAACAATACTTGAAAGTGATGATGGATGATCACGATCACCACGAGGTTGATGTCTTCAACTCTATGATATACGATGATGAAGAAGATCACTCCGAAGATGAAGATGAAGATGATGCCCCCCAAGAGAAGAAGACGAGGAAGAAGATGGGCAAAGATGCAAAAGGGAAGCCTTCTTCTCCTCTGGAATTATTAATTCTAGGTGCGTTCCGATATCTTGGAAGGGGACTGACATTTGATGACCTAGAAGAATCTACCGCTATTTTCGAGGAAGTCCATCGTAAATTCTTCCACAAATTCATCAAGATTGGCAGCACCGTCTTGTATGACAGATATGTCAGGGCACCTCAGACGAAAGAAGAAGTGCAACAGCATATGCACGAGTTTGCCACAGCCGGATTACCTGGAGCATTTGCGTCCACAGATGCAACTAACATCATCCACGAGTTGTGCAATTGGAAAAATAGACGTGCACACATTGGGTTCAAGTCCAAACACGCATGTCGTACTTACAACACGACTGTTAATCATCGACGTCGCATTCTTGCTAGTACTTTTGGCAACCCTGGATCATTCAATGACAAGACACTTATTCTTTTTGACACTTTCATTCGTGATATAAAGAGGGGGGAGAAGCTAGATGATTACACTTTTGAGCTGCTTGAGAGGCGTGGTGAAGAGGTTGTTGCTGTTCAGTACAAGGGTGTATGGATTGTTGTGGACAACGGATATCACAACTGGTCTACCACCGTCCCTCCTATGTCCAACTGTGTAAAACCCGAAGAGATCCGCTGGTCAGCGTGGGTGGAATCCATGCGTAAAGATGTTGGTAAGTTCATCTCCTTTGCACTTATCAATATTTGATGCACTATATTGTATGATTACTTACTTGGAATCCATGTTTATTTTCAGAGTGTACTTTTGGTATCTTAAAGGGGCGTCGAAATCTTAGTCTGGATTATTTCAGATCTAAGTTGGTGGAGCATTTTGATATTAAGTTTCAACGTGGTGAAATCAATTGGCCCCAAAGTAGAGGGCCAGAACCACGTGGTATACACGAAATCTAAATAATAAAATGTGAACATGAGAGTAAGTTCCCCTAGTATCTGTTCCAATGGTAAGAAAGGTTTCAACATGTGAAGCAATATCACTAGTCTGCTGTTCCAACCCTTCCAACTCATTCCGTTTTGCCTCGATTGCCTTCTCTAGGTCTGCAACCTTGTCCATGCATTGCAACCATCTCTCCGTCTCCCCACCAAGTCTCCACTCTGACGCCATCTTCATAGTACTCTCGCGGGTCGACTCCAATGATTTCAAAACTGTAGTAATCTGTGCCATTTTGGAGACAAAGTCAGTTTGTTCCTGCTTCTTCTGCTGCTGAGCGACCAATGCAAGATCCTTTCGATCACGATATCCAACCCCCCTACCACCACCATTAGCGGCACCTGTGCTACGCTCGTCGTCCTTCATTTTCTTCTTGTTATCACGATCATTTTGGCGTCCGCTGTTCTTCTCCTTCTTCTGATCAGTTTCCTTTGAGCCGTCGTCAAGGTCAAGGATATTTAGGCGATCCTTCTTATTGGGAGCCAGAGGTCATCGGAGCCAGAATGTTAACCATCCCTTTGGATAGTAGTCAATCTTATAGCTCTCCAATTTAATTTCTTCAGAAGTGCAGGCATTATAAATTAGCAATGTTGCTGCCTTTCTTTCTTTGTCACTGCTGGTATCCCAATCCAACTCGTTGACAGCTTCAATCAAGACATTGGCGGTGTGAGGCGGGTCATCATTTGTCGTATTGTTTTTGGCAGTAGCACCAGAGGGCCCATTAAACACATTCCAGTTTCTCATTCGGAGTCGGATGAAGTGAATGAGGTCTTGCACTGACTTGCCTGAAGCGTAACTATATTCTCCGTCCACTGGCTTTTCGAGGATTTTTTCTTTTACTGCCTCTGAAACTAGTGAAAGAATCTTCTTTGCCCCTCTGTGCTCTGCTTGGGCATAATCAAAAACACACCTACCCGTCAAAAGCGGACCACTCCCCGGACCACTCCCCACATCCTTAAGATTTGTATACGAGAGAATCTGTGTAGTGATATTTCCCTGAAGGACCCAATCTGTATCCTCAGCATTGAAAGGGGAAGTCATCACCAATGGCATGCTGGATTCATTAGAGCCGCCAGTCCTATGCACGTCTTTCCTAATAAACATAGGTTCATAAATATCCATACCGAGAATCATCATTTTCACTTGTGGCACAATGTTGGCATCACCGTGATAAAACTTAAAAAGCTCTTTATATTGTAATTCAAGTGATAGATCAGTTCCACTAATTAGCTGCCTGCAGCGTGCGGCCATGAGATGTTGCAATTGCTTGTGGATTATCTGAGTGACTTTTTTATATCTGACTTGGGGCGGGTTTAGAGCTGATGGTGTTGTGCACCGGGATCCGGTCGACATGTTTTGTTAGGTGCCGTAAATTTAAGACACGCTGCATGAAACGAAGTCAGCAGCACTACAAAGGAAGGGGGCGGGGAGTGGCGTAATGTAGGGGCGTATTCTGCGTTAAATTATCATCCATAGGCGACACCGTGTGGTGATTGATCCAGCGTCTTTGATCTGCGTGCCCACAAGATGAGACGGAGATTTTGAGATTTCAGCTCTGCGTTGGCCCTTTGCGGAAAACGCAGAGCAAATTGCTCTACGTTTTTTTTTCCAAAAAACAGGGAACTAAAACGGGGGATCGCCCTCTTCGGGGAGTTCCTACGTAGAGTCGCCCACATTGTTGCTCTACGTTACGTTTTGCGGAAACAGTATTGTAAGGATCGGCCTAAAATAAAATAAAAGAGCGAGGGAGGGCCCGGGCGCCGGGTGACCCAAAAGGGCGCGGTCGTGTCAGCGTCCTTTATCTTTACCATCCCTCTACCGTTCACCTACGGTATCACAACACGAGCGAGATGGTACTTCATCCTTTCATCAAGCCGCTTTCTCGGGCGTCTCCTAATATAACTGCTGCTGCGACCAGTTTTCTTCATCGCATACGCGGAGGTGCTGTTGTAGCTAATAACGCAGCGATAGACTTGGATTTGGCGAAGATTCGGCTTGAAGGCCTCTCTTATGGGACTGTTTCAGCATTAGTCATTGCCGCGGCTTTGTCTGTAGTGGGCAACACAGACTATGAGGAGTTGTTCCCGATTCCAGACAAAAAGAGCAGCAGGAAACGTGAGCGCAACATGATCAGATTTGATAACATTCTGAAGATCGGTTTCAGCATATGCATGGTTGTATCAATAGCGTGCGGCATATACACCACAGTCGTGTTCACACTGATGGACATCTATGGTAAGACTGCGTTAGGCTTGGGTCTTAATGACTCGTTCGTCGAATTCTTTAATGCGTGTGGAAAATACCGGCAATTTGGCTACTTTTCATTCCTTGGTTGCCTTATTACATTTAACGTTGGTTGGCTAATATCTGTACTCCTTTCCTACGAAGGAAAGATGCGCTTGAAGATGGCAGCGCCTGCTTGCGTCCTTAGTATTGTTGGAATGTTCCACTACAGAGAGATATTCAAACTTGCAAGTACGCTCATCTATGCTCATCTCAAGTAGATTTCTAAAGGACACCTTCATTTGTACCAGTATTTTGTTTCCTCTATTCCTTTGCGGCAGCGACGATCTTTAAAGTATGAACGCAGTTGTACCACCTACCACCTCTCTTATCATACAGCTTCAAGTTGGGCACATCCAGAGTCCCTTCTCTCAACGGTACAAACCGAAGCTCTGCCTCAATCGAGTGCTGACCTTTTACTTCGCCAAGTAGTAAAGCTGCATCTACTGCTAGCAATTCATGGTCTCTGTGATGTCTTGTAGTACCATCGTCATCGCCTGCCAATCCCCAAACACCAAAAGTATAACCATTCACCTCTGATACCACCGCTGTATTGAAGCTGCGATTGTCCTTTGAAGGAAGAGCCATATTTGATGGATTAGCACGATTGTGCAGCATAGTTCTTGTGCGCATTTTCTGAGACCCTATTCTATTCCTGCTTTCATCAGCCGGTCGTTCCCATTGCAATCCACTATTCCTTCCCTCGCCATCTTTTGCCATTAAAAGCATCAAATCTCTAGGTTCCATGCTCAAGTTAAGGACTCGAAGTGACACAACAATTGGAGCACCAACGCAAACAGTTTCAAGACCGCCTCGAAGATACATGTCCAGGCGAAACGCATCACTATTTTCGACACCTACTCGAGAGCTAGTCCATCGAGCATCAGCTGTTACCATAACTCGCTTTGTGCCATCGTTGATGTTTGATGATGTTGGTGAGCTGCAGTTACCAATCATCGCATTAACTGTAACAGGGCTATTGAATACACGACTTCTAACATCCTCTCCGGCATCTATTTGAATGACAGTACTGTATGCTTCATGAGGCCCCAGCTCAAGTGGTAGTTCCGGAGCTGAGCCAGGTAGAAATCCCCATCGGCAACGCCTCGACATATCTACAACTGACAGTTCTCCCCCTTGCATACTTTTTCCTTTGGCTCCATCTGAATTTCGCGAGGTTTGAGAAATTGGTCCATCCACAGATGAATCATCACGATCAAAATGGTCTTCGTCACTGTGATCAAAATTAGATTCCCACAAACGACTTTGGCCAGGATGAAATGCAATACCAGTAACTGTAACCTTCTCCTTGTGCCAGCGTGTGCAGTGTGCAACAGTTATTTCCACCAATGTAGAACCACTCGCTGCTCGTGCACCACTAACCTCACGAACAGTCAATTGCAATGGAGGTAAAAGTGTGACGCTGATTTGAACGGGATTTGTTCGCATTATCTTTGCCCCGTAATGCATGGTCGATTGTTTTCTCTTTTTTGTTATGATTGCTGCTGACGAAGACACGCTGCTGCCTATCTCTAAGCCAAGTAATCCAGCTGCAATTCTTGCCCCTTCCTTTCCTCCCAACAGAGATTTGTTACTGCTGTTGTGGTTCCCCCCTCCGATACACTCAACGTTCTGGACCTTACTCTTTTGGCGCAAGATGGCACACAATTCCAACTCTCCCTCTTCTAGCATCTCGCGTACACGATCAATTTTGATTACACCGTTACCACGGACAGCAATTTCAAGGTCAAATAAAAGTGCTGCGATAGATGATTTTTGATCATCTTCGGACGTTCGTTGAATTGTGCAGTTGATGATGGTTACTCCCTCGACCGCCCAGTTTCCATTAGATTTGTCTGAAGACGAAGCAGTGCATTCAAAAGTAAAAGTTGTATCAATAAAGGAAGAGAAATGTGACTTTTTGTCTCCATCTTCTTCCTTTCCAATGGTGGATAGTTCATTTCGCCATGCTTCGCCATCGTTGCTTTCTTCGTCTCTTCTGCTTTGTAATGATCCCTTTTCATCGCCATGATTATTGTCGTCAGAAGATGACAGTGCCACCAAAGCTTTCTTCACGGCATCCGACTCTACTGGGGCAGGTTCGATACACCCACACTCTAATAAAGCGTCGGCTCCACCACCATCTGAAAAATCCAATTGGGCTCTAACTTGAACACAAGCTCTGCCAGAAGAGTCGCGGTAATATGCAGTGGCTTTATTATTATGCTTCGTTAGTTTTTGTTGTTGGGTATTATTATTATTTGTTGCGAGAGCGGCAGAGGCAAATGCCACGGAGGCAGGGTTGGAGTTGAGGAGAGTTGCATACTTTGATGCCATCATTTTCAAAATTATATAAAGTCTCTATCCTTCCGAACTACGTTTGAATGCGATGGACCTATTTTCCTATTAAGGGTATGATGTTACTTTCACAACCACCGAAGTAAGTCCGAGATTAATTATTGTTTCTGTGATTGCCTGTTACAACATAAAATAAAAGTGCGGTTGTTTTCTGTTATGAAAAGTGGAGTTGCGTGCTATGAGTTCAAAGGTGTTTCTCTTTTGAAAGAAAGCTATTCACTGTCCATTATTACCAGTGACACATTTGAGGTCTTTCATCCTTACAGGCCGAGTGCAGTAGGTATGGTATCTCAAACAGTCATCGAACCTATAGACACAGTTGCTTCCAACTTTATGTGGTCGGAAGAAAGGTTTTACCTGTTGTCATTCACTCGCAGACATGAAGGCAGAGCCCCCAGCTTATCTCGTTTCGAATTTCTTGGCTAAACAAAACCACAATTCAGTTTTAGGGTTATGGTAGGGTCGCTAGCACGTTTGCTTCGCCGAATTCATGTGGAAAATGTTATTTGCACCGCACATCATGTGTATAGCTGAAATGTGGAAACTTTTCGAGATTCTCTGATGTTGTATTAACCATGTTTCACCTTGGTTTAGAATAATGTGAAATCTGATGAACAACATTCACCTGACGGCTTAAGTCTCGAGACGCACAGTAATAGCTGGTGACCACGGCACTGAAACGTCTAATGAAGTTCCATGTTTCGGAATCATCACAACTTTCCACTGATACGATTGTTTGTCTTTTGCAACTACTCCATCTTTTGAAGCAGGTCTGCTCTTCATAATTGCAACCTTGAATGTTTCCTTTGTCTCATTTAACAAAATGCACCTTTGCTGAACTAAATGACGTCGAGATGGGCAAGCCACAATCATTGCTGCCATTCCAACGTGCTCAGATGCGGCTAATATTGTGGCAATTTCTTTGCGAGCTTCTAATGGTATTGACGCAGCTGCGTTGGTCTTATTTCTGAGTGGCGACAGAAGTTGTTGCATGTAATTGATCCACATTTGATGCAAAGTTTCCACAATATTGCCAACTTCCTCATTTTCTTCCAAACCTTTTGTTGTAGACATGATCAAAGGCTCACTAGATTTCGTTTCCTCCATGACTTTGTTCATTGCTTTCTTTCGTTGTCTGTGCGATTTGCATCCAAAAACTCCATAGCCACCAACTCGTTTCCTCTTTCTCTTATTAGTACGGACCGTACCTCCCGACTTAGCATCGCCGCCGCCACTTGCCATCATTGAAGACGATATTGGAGTATATCCATGAATTCCGCCACCAACCAATACCAAGCTTCGATTCGATAACTTGCTCTCCATAATATTCCTCATTGCCTTGTCTGCACGGCCGCCGTCTCCAGTGCCATATCTGCCAATTGATCCCCCGATCCCTCTGTACACATGGCATTCCTGCGGATGAGATGTTTTCAGATTGGTCCCCATGGAAGTTAAGAATGTAACCAGCGAAGATTCACGTAGAGAGGATGATGTTTGAAGTGAGAGGGAATGTCTACTTTTCTTTTTGCTTTGGCTTTGGGTTTCAGTAGTATGTGATGGGTGATCGGAGTGAAGTGCTGATAGAGGTGTGTAGAGTGCATCGTTAGACAGAGAGGCGACACCACCACTCCTCTCTGGGCCACCTTTTGATGACGGTGTTGGTGATGTTGATCGAGACGACATCACGGTGATATGTAGTTGTTTGTTGTTAACATGTCGCATTATTATTTGCAATTGAGGAGGGGAGGGGCTACATTTCTACGTAGGAACCAGTAATATCCTCCTTTCTCTCCCCACCTCCACTCTCCAGCCGATCTCCACTCGCTCCACCTATCTATCTGCTTAAAAGTATGCCCATGCCCAGAGATCTTTTCGAACTATGAGCAAAGCACCTCTACCAAAATCCGCAAGTGACATTGATCCATCAGATATCCGTCAGGATGCTCTGTCGTCAGACGAGCTACGAAAAATAAGATCATTGATTGATGTTGCAAAGGGTGGCACATCGAAACAAACAGCATCATCACAAACATCATGTCAACCACTCACAGGTCGACGAGTCATGGTGCCCGTAACATCCAAAGCATTTTTCGAAGGAGTACTACAACCTCCTGCAAAAGACTCGGGCTCTGCTGCTGATGAACAAATCGTAGTTAATATCGGCGGCGGAAAAATAAAGGAGATGACTCGTGTAGAGGCATGTACATATCTTGAGAAACAACAAGTTGTGCTTGACAAATCCACTGCAAACAAAACATCAAAATCGAAGCCAACGAACACTTCTTTCAAAAAAGGATTCCTTAATAATTCAAAGAGCAAAACCAGCGTCAAAAAGTCTATGGGTTCACAAAACAAGACAGCGGTCAATCAAGATCTGTTGTCACAAGAAGCAATGTTTCCTCTAATGGAAATTAGAGAAGAATGTGATGTACGAGGAAACATTGTCAATTCTGAAGTTATAAATATGTCCAATACATTGAGGCGAATAGATGATAGGTTGAAGAACGAAGGAGATATAGATCAAGCTGATGGGGATGGAGAAAAACTTCGAAAATTGCTCGCTGGCACACTGCAAGAAAGTGAAGCGGCAATAACAACAGAACTTGATACATTTACGTTAGAGGAAGACCAAGCAGTCAAAGATGCCGTTGATCCAACAAAGTTAACTCCAGTCAGTGATGAAGATTATGAGGTAATACTCCAACGTCTAGAAGAGTTGGAACGTTTGGAAGAAGAGGATACAAAATCAAAGAAGGTAAACAAAACAAGTTCTACACGTTTGCAGAGTAGTGGTTGGTCCAAAGGCTTCTTGAACGCAAGCACAAAGGGTAAAAAGAATGTGCGGAAGAAAAAAGAAGTCAAACTAGATACAAATGTGAAAGTCACACCATCCAAGCAACAAACGCTAAATTTTGAAGATGCACAAGTAGTGAGAAACAATCAGAAGGTGTCGTTCGCGAGCAATAATGAAATCAAAGAAATCCCGCGTATTGGACTGAACAAGGTTCCACAAAGATCTATCCCCAATACTCCTCCTCCTCCTGCTGCTGCTGTAGATCCTTCGTCAGTTTTGGACACTTTCACACCTGTATCGACAGTTCCTTTTGACGATAATGTGTTTCGTGGAGTTGTCAAGGAAAGGATTTCTCCAGTAGTCAAAGCAAATGATCAAACAGTTCAAGATGCTGGTGCGAAGAAGAGATTATCACGCTTTGCACAGCAGCGACAGCAGAGGGAGTAAGAACTTTTTAAGATTCTTTCATCTTTTACGCATAATATGTCAATGTGCTGGTAAGTAATTTATTAATACATAGATGATCGTTGAGCTCAAAGTAGATAAGGAATCAAGGTAACGAGAGTACATATTATCTTAGCTTGGTTGACTATTGCATCTTGAAATGCCTAAGCTCTTTGCTACAATTACAACCGTGAGCCAAGTGCCTTTGGCGAGCTCACTTTTCTTGGTTAGAAAGCACGTAAACAACTTTTATGAAGAAAGAAACTACAGTAACTGCAAGGTAATATGCAACACACAGAACCAGAACACAGGAGTATTATCACCATGGCGCAAATACACTTTCTCTCGGCTCATTTCTACATCTTGGCGGCACGCCACAAGGCTACTATCGTCGCCTCTTTCTATGAAGGCCATACAATCGGGACAAGGGCGTGTTGAAAGCGCGTTCTTGGTTCAATCTCATTTACCCATGATCTGTAACTCCACACATCTTCCATATCTCCTTTTGTTTTTATGTCTTTTTTATTGTATTCCAACAGTGCGTCCACCCTCACCTCTGCGTTGCCATCAACGTAGGTGACTGAAAAAGCATACCTATCTTCTCCTTCTTCCATTAACTCAGCTCCATCGGCACTGTGCAATGTCCAGCCATTGTGTACAGTGACATCACCTATGGCCAATGGCATGTGATGAGCTATGCTTCCACTTCCATACCTCTCTTCTAAACGTGCATATTCTTTGCCTTCTGCGCCATTCCAGAAAGGAAGAGCAAACTGGGTTGCCACAGATGATGCACAAAAAAGTTAGTACAAAGATTAGAACTCAAAATAGAGACATTTCAAAGATGTGCAACAACTCTTACATCTGAGTGACTGTGATTGACAAATAGCAGTCCAGTGCCTCCATTCTCTGGTGTTGGAACTTTCTGCAGCGGTATCCAAAATGTGATCATTTTCGACGTGTCAAAAGGGGCCATCTTACAGTCACTATGCCAAGGGGTCCAACCGTCTCCAGCACGTTTATGAAACAAAGAGTCTTGATATAATCTCACCGTTGGTACGTCCATGAGAATGGATGCAGCTTGTGACAAATAAGGAGACAGACAAAGCTGTCTCACAGTAGGTGTATTGGAATCTTTGGCTCTCCATGTATTGAAAAATTGCAAGAAGGGTAAATCTCCATTATTTCCAATTCCTAAACTCTCTAACATGTCTTGGCAGGCTTCAATATTCTCAAGACTACTTGCAATTGACTCCGAGTTTTGACGGCAATATTCATCGGAACTGTCTGCAAGCTGCACCTCTACCTTTTGTTTCCATGCAGCAAGTGCCTGTGAGTTGGCGTAGGGAACAATTTCTGACTTGAGCTGCTCTATTGTTTCGTGAGGAATAAATGAACGTAATACCGTGTGTCCATTCCTTGAGTAATCTAGTTGATGCTGAAGAGATATCGAAGGTGCATTGTGATTGCTCTTGAACAAAAAGTGATCTGTGCCCTTGCTTTGTGTTGGTTGTTTATCGTGATTTTGATTACTCATTTTGTTTCTTTTAGTTTTTTTCTGCTGCACTGGCTGCAGGCCGATACCTCGAACTAGATCATCAATCTCAGATTTTCGCATTCGCTTGGTGTTGTTGAGGGAGGTGTCGTGTTGATGACTAGGACTTGCTTTCGTGACGAAGCAAGTTGAAATTGTCGATCGATGCCATCTCCGTTTTCCATCATACCGCGTCTTCGGCATCGCTGCAGATGTCTCTGCAAATGATGCAAAGATGAAGATAACTGCGTGCTTATTTCTACTCGGCATGGTGGTGTAGGTGGCTAATGTTGGCTCTGCAAATAAAATGATGTGTATGTGGTGAGAGATGGACTTACCCCATGCACTCAGTATTATTTACCGTCGAAATCTGGGGATGTTGGTCTCGTTTAACTTCATGTGAGAAGGAGGTGAGAAGGACAGAAGATGAGCTTGCCCTATCAATCTGGGGCGCGCACTCGACTGTCAAAAGCCCCCGCGCAATCAAACGCTTTCACGAAAAAGTACAATATGTAAAATGTTCCTGTGTAGAGTAGGTATGGTAGATACTTCTTGCAGACGTCTTGCCATAAAGTTGTCGTCGCCACCAACCGCACCATGATTAGGAGAACAACATCGACAGCGGCTCTTCGTCGGGTGCTGCGCTTGTCGAGAGAAAATAATAATCCCAAACAACGTCATCTCTCAACCGCCGCCGCTGCGGCTGACACAAATTTCCCATCATACCTTCTCGAGAGTCCCACAACCGAAATCACTCAATTTCCCAGTGGGCTACGTGTCGCCTCTGAGACTATGCTGGGTGCCAACACTGCCACTGTTGGCGTTTGGATCGATGCTGGCTCTCGATACGAAACGATACATAACAATGGCGCTGCCCACTTTTTGGAACACATGGCATTTAAGGGAACGCCCAAACGAACTCAATACAATTTAGAAGTGGAAATAGAAAATATGGGTGGACATTTGAATGCATACACGTCTCGTGAGCAAACTGTGTACTTTGCCAAGGTATTTAAAAATCAAGTACCAAGAGCTATGGATATATTGGCGGATATATTGCTCCGTTCGAGGTTGGATCCAGCTGCAGTTGAGAGAGAACGAGATGTTATTTTGAGAGAGATGAAAGAAGTTAACAAACAAAATGAAGAGCTCGTATTGGATCATTTGCATGCAACTGCCTTTGACGGTTCAGGATTAGGAAGAACTATTCTTGGGCTAGAGCAGAATATTAGGACGCTTACGAGAGATGATTTGCGTGAGTACATCGATACACATTACTTGGCTAAAAACATGGTTATTGCAGGTGCTGGAGCAGTCGACCACTCACATTTGTGTGAGTTGGCTGATTACTATTTTGGAAACTTAAAGTCGGAGCTGAATGAGGAGCAGAAAAACAGTGACGCTGTATGTTTAGATACAGGTAAATTTGTGGGAGGAGATGTTAGGATTCATTTCAACTCTGATCCGATTGCATCGTTTGCTCTTGCGTATGAGGGTGCCTCTTGGACATCTGAGTATGCGTACCCGCTTATGATACTTCAAACAATAATTGGTTCATTTGATAGAGCAGTCGGTAAGAACCCAACGTCTCAACTCTGCTACGATGTTGCTGCTAATGAATTAGCCAATTCCATCAGCACATTCAATACATGCTACAAAGACACTGGGCTCTTCGGACTATATGCCGTTGCTGAGAGAGAAAAGGTGTCAGCTTTGGCCGAATGTATTACGAAGAATATTGCTCAATTAGTTTATCACATTAATGAAGAGGATGTAGAGCGAGCAAAGATTGCGTTAAAAGCGACCATGTTAATGGGATTGGATGGAAACACAAACGTTTGTGAAGATATTGGGAGGCAGCTTCTAACCTACGGTAGGCGGATAACTCCCGTTGAAATATTCCAACGAATTGAAGAGATGACGGTAGATGATGTCAAGGCTGCAGCTAATAAAGTGTTTTATGATAAAGATCACGCAATGGCGGCTGTGGGAGGGATTGAAGGGATGCCTTCCTATGAGTGGTTGAGAAATAACAGTTTCTAAGAATAATAAGTTGGGAATTCTAAAACGTACAATCAAAGGTCTACACTCACATGATTGTATGCAAATAATAATTCAACCGAGAAAGTTACAGTTTCGCTACTCTAACTCGCAACAACATGGGACAACATCAGCTGGTTTCCTCTCCAAAAACAAACGTCGAAGCCGAAGCCAATACGAAGGGAGATCTCTCTTCATCTTCATGTCACGTTAGGTAAGCCGCCTCCTTGGCAGTCTTCCTTGGCAGTCTTCGAACTCTCTACGAGAGCAAAGGGGCTGTGTCTACTCTCTGATTCTCTTTGCCTAACTTGATTAAAGCAACGACGGTGGCAGAGTACCTACCTACGACACGAAACGAAGGCGCTATCTATCACCAACTACTTCGCGAAGTTTTCACACGGCTCGATCGAGCGAGGGCAGCAGCGAGGTGAACCACGAACCACCACAAGACACAAAATCCCTCGCAACACATCACACACCACGCTAAAGATCATGAGCAACATCAACATCGTCGTCCAGCCAGCCTTCCGCAGCAGTGAAAAGCGCAAGGCGAAAGCCCTTCGGCAGTCAGTCCAGTCCTTTTCCTTCTCCTCTCCTCCCTACAGCCCGGAGGAGCCTCCCTTCAGCCCTGACTTTTACTCCAGCTCGATTTCGTCATCCGTTGTTAAACGGTACCTTCTGAACAATGATCGAAGGTCGTCGCCTCATCAGCAGCCGCCTACGGCAAACGCGGTGGGGGGTACTCCGTTGTTTGCTTCACAGCAGAACACGAACGCATTTGCAGCGGCTGATCGCGTTGGCTCGTACGAGTCTAATAATGGGCTCTTTGGTTATTCGTGTAAAAATGATGCATCGGTAGCTTCTCCCCTTCGCCGCATCAATGGTGGCAGTGAAATGCTGAGAGGCTTGAATGCGACGCTACCGTTACTGTCGTCGGCTTCTCTCGGTGATGGTGCCACCAACAAGCAGCTCCACAATGTAAAGAAGCGTCTTCGTTATACTCCTCAGCTCGGAATTCAGTGCTCACCCAAGATTCTCTCTGCCTCGTCTGTTGATGGCTCTTGCGGAAGTAGCAGCTCCCACTCGACAGATGATGGGACTGTCCACGATGATTGGATCATCGACGACGCCAAGGTTGCTTGTACAGAAAGAACCAATGGAATTGATGCAGCATTCGAACCGTCTTTCAGTATTGCCTTTCATGAATCTAAAGCTCTTAATAAGTTTGAAGAGCCTAAAGTCAAAGAAGCATATCTCTCTAACGCCACACTTATGCTCTAGTTGAGTTGGAGATCAACATGACTACATATCTTAGGGGAAAGAGGGGTATAGAATTGTCTATAAATAACTTTGTCATCGTACTAAATTCGTATTGGATTGTTTCCTCCCTATTCGCGTGTGTAATGTGATAATATGTAATAGTTACTCGAGCCAAACTGTTCATTCATCATTCCACAATCCGTCTTCATCCGAATCACCAGCCCCTACCATGGAAACGCTTTGCGGACGCACGAAAGATTTAGGGGCAACGATCGACATGTCTCCTACAATCACCATGGCGTCATCACACGAAGAAGAAGAGGAAGTTGGAGTTGTTCCTTCCTCATTCATCAACTTGTGAATCTGGAGACGTTTCACTAGTGATGGAAAGTACTTCGATGCAATTCCCATGGCCTTATCTCCTTCCATTAGCGTCTTGGGTTCGAAGTTAACTCCATTTTCATCCATAGGCAGCGATGCCACCGATGATGATAATGAATATGGATCGGAAGAAAGACGCATCATGTCACCCCCTTTCCACTCAATGTTCTCAATTACCAATCGAAGTTTGTTGCTACCGGTACTGGTTGCTGCTGCTGCAGATGATGCTGCTGGCCTTGACGACCGATAATGATAATTTGCTTTGTTGCGAATAATTGTCAGATCGATCTCACGATACCCTCCACAATCATCAAGTAAACATTCATCCTCAATGGAATTTTGTACTGCCAACAATCCCCATGAAGACGACGACGAAGTGGAAAGAAGTTGCTGCTGACCTGATACCACCGATGTTGGAGAGGCTCTACTTCCGCCGTTTCTACTACCATTGTTTGGTGATAAACCAAGCGATGGGAAGAATCTTCCCTGAAACCACGGTTTATCATCTCTGTCGTTGTCCTCATCTTTGTTGTTGTTGTTGTTGTTGGCTGCACGCGGATCATGAAGGAAGAAAATAGCCTTGCCCGTCACATGAAGTAAGGGCTCATTATCGTTATTGGTGTTTTGGATTCGACGTCGCTTGCGTGGCCTACGAAGGTGACATGCGGATAATTTCGTCCAACCCAAGAAGGGAGCCAATGTAGATGGGATCCCAGCAGCACTGCTATTGTTTTCGTCGCTTCTGTCGGCGGCGGCAGAAGGCGATGGATTCTTGTCATCGTTGGACTTTGGCTCAGAGCGCCTGGGGTTGCGTGAGATCCATGGGTTGCCTTCTTCAGTCATGATGAATAAGTTGTACAATATTAGCGGAGACTAATAACGAAGGATCTAGCTCCAAGCTATCTGAGGAGCCACGAGGAGAGAGAGGAAAAGAGGGCTGGCCACCACACCACATAAACCACCAGTTCAAGCTTCACAAGTCGGCGTTGTTGGTAGCGTGATAGCATGGACTTTGGTTAATTAGCGACATAATCAAGATGATGGCGAGATAGATGACCGCTAACTTCCTACTTCATCTGTGTGTTATAGATAGCCAGAGGAGATGATAGTCCAAATTTTTGATAAATGTGTTCAAGACTTGGAGATCAATGGCGGCTATGCTCTCCTCCCATTGTCTGAACTACAATCTTCGTCAAATAATGCCATATCAAATGCATTTGACACAGCCCGGTGCGCCTTCGATGAAATCAGATGCGGTGCTGATGGCAACGACGGCTCATTCGTGCCTTTGATCGATCCATCTACCGACTCCGGCGGATGGACAGGTTATCATACTGCAGACGTGATCAACGGTAGATACAATCAGCATCGGGAGGGGTTTGTGTTCAGTAATGGTGAATTCTATACTGTCGATTCAAATGTTGACTTCGAGACTGACATGAAACAGTTCTTTCATTTTTGCCATGATGTTGTTGCAAATGGTGTCTTGAGAGCTATGGAGAGGAGATTGGAGCTGCCTGATTGCTACTTTGACAAAGAGTTTGGCCCTACCAATAATGCAAGTCAATGGCACCTGAAGCAATATCATGTTGATAAATTGGAAGAGCCCATTAATGATGCTGTGTCGGAGCAGTATGAACCGAAAGTGCTTCTACCTATGCACACAGATCCATCTCTGATATCAGTAGTCATTATCGATAGTCCTGGGGTCAACGAAGGTGGAAAAGGTCTCGAGGTCTTTCATTCCAATCGCTCAGAAGATGCGGAATCAATAGATGATCACAAGACCCAAAGCAGTAGTGGTGAGTGGAAATCGATTCCTCACCACGGTCGTGACGTCGCAATAATCTTTGTTGGCTCTGTTTTGTCATATCTTACAAAAAGGCAAGTATTTTCTGCAATCAAGCATCGAGTAGTAGATGATTGCAATGGGTTTACTATCAATCGACGGATGGCGGCAACGTTGTTTGTAAGGCCGCATCCTGATGCCTACATGAAAACAATCCCATCAAAATACATTAAGCACGAGAGTATATCATCAAAGTCAAAGTTGCCGACCTTTCGTGTTTGGAATGCGAGGGTTGCTAAGAACTATATGAAGACGAAAAAGAAGCAAACAGATGATTCAACATAAACATGATACGCTTCATTTACAGCTTTAACTCTGTAAATTCACAACCTCAAGTGAAAACATTGAGAAACAGCACTTTGATAGTCTCAATGTTGCAGCATGTGTAGCTGTCGAAGTCGTACAAACTGAACCCCTGTCTCGATGGCGACACACGACTCCCCACCTTGATAACCACTGCCGCCACACTCTGGTTTTTCACACCATCGACCTCATCATCGATGCAGCTCCGCCATCCCTAAAAAGCCCTCGACCCAATGGGTGTGGCGACGGCAGCCGATCTGTTCAATACCAAGAAATACATCGAAAACATCAAATAATCTACTTCCTGCCGTCTGGTATTCATCCGACCACGTTCTTGATAGACAGCATAAGAGGGACATCACGATGCAGTAGCAGTATCATTCTATCATACTTAACACGTGTTTTAGCATTCACTCGACCGCCAGTGCTTTCTCGGCCAATGACCATAGGTATCGGTGCATGGGCGGGCAAACTCCTTTTTATTTATTCAGTCTTCCAAGGTTTTCTCATTGTTTATGGTACCATACCTCTTGTCCATGCCATACCACACCGAAGTTCCTCACTACTCCAAACATTGCCAGGAGCTTCCTTTTACGAGGAGTCCCTCCTACAGAAACAACACGCGTCCGAAGATTCCACCTACCATGCGTCTTGTATGTCAGAAAAACACTAACTGAGAACCAAAACACACAGCGTTCTCGAGAAGCATACACAGCGGATGACTTAACACGCCATTATTTTTGTGATTTCAACAACCTTGCCATCAGTACATTACTAGCCTAAATCATGAAGTTTCAACTCATTTTCTCTGCCGCCTTGGCTCTTCTCTCCACTGCTCCAGGTGCTGCTGTAAGTCTCTAACTTAGTGCAAATGTTGATAATACGAGACATGCTGATGCTGACACCTCTGCTGCTGCTTCTTCCGGCCCCGTGTAACCTTCTACATAGTATCATGTCAGTGGATTTGATTCTACTGATCTTGAAGATGAGGCCTTCTTTGCAAACCGCCCCTACGGCGACTGTCGCGGTGGACAAAACTCTTGTGCTCGTACTGCAGGCTGCGAGTGGAGAGTCACACGAAGTGGTCGTAGCAGTTGCCAACCCATGGATCAATGCAGCAGCAATCACGCCAATCGGAGCAGTCATAATTGCCGTCGGATCAGGTCAATGCGTTGTACCTGGAGCAATGGCCGATGCGTTCGTGATAGTGGATTTACCTGCAGTAACATTGTAAATCCAGGTAATTGCATTCAAAACAGTAGTTGTAGCTGGAATTGGAACCAATCCCGATGTGTACGCGGAAATTCTGACATGTCCTCCGAGAGTTATTACTTTGACGAGGTCTATGATAATGATGAGGAGAATTAAGCAGTTTCTTATAGGGGAGATTTGCTGGTCAAGAGCGGCATTGGATTTGGGATGCACATTTGATGCGCTTATTCGTTAGAAGAAAAACTAAGGCATATATGAAAGTATGAAGCCGACGTCTTAACTTATTCCTTGTATTGCCGATCCAACTCTGCTAAACACGTATGCAAAGTATCGATTCACCAGCAAAGCGACACCTTATCTTATTCGACTCATACTTCTTTCCAGACACCCTTCCTGCTCAATCATTTTCTCCCTTAACTTGAACAAGATCTTACTTTCGAAAAGCTAGATCATAATTTAGTTGTCTCTGCCAGTAGTATTTGCACCACGAATAGGCAAAAAATCAAGCGTTTTGTCTGTTGTGTCTTCCTTTGCAAGCCCTTTATATTTGGTGGAGTAGCCCGCAATGCCAAATTTTTTTACCTGCATTACCTCGGGCAAAGAGCGTTTGTCGACTCTATCTTCTCCTGTGGCAGCACGACTATATTGCAAGGCTTTGTGCCTGACATCATTTTCCCCTGCTTCCTTCAGTGTATCATCGTCGAGGTAGAACGCACCTCTATGATGATAACGCTGCAGGTAATGGCTTTCACCTTTACTCCGATGACGCATGTCATCATCATCTCTTCGAACACGCCGCGCTTCTCCTGGAACGCGGTAGCGTCCACTTCTCTTATCTTCTTCCAGGCGTTCTTCATCTGTCAACGCTCTCCTTCGCTCCAGCTCCTTTCTTTCTTTTTCTAACTCTACTGCTTCATCTACATCACGAAGAATACGAATTAGTTCGCGTACCTCCCACGCATCACGTTCCGCAAGGACCAACTCGGGAGAATCCTCATCCACAGGGTCACTATCATCCGGTACTGGAAGAAACTCCCCGCCAGCTTCCCCTGTTTCAAACTCATCTCCATCATCAATGATACCATGTGATGAACCACCATTCTTCCCAACTGCGGATACTGCCTCTGCCACAAGCGCACGCGATTGCACTGCCCTCTTCTCTTTCTCATGTTTGCGTCGTTCCTCTGCCTCCTGCTGTTTAATTTGTTGTGCCTCCACTTCGGCGAGTGTACCACGTTTGGACTTGGGGACGAATAATGGTTTTGCGACTGACATTGGAGCTTCATTGACGTCGCTGTCGTCTTCTGAGGAAGATGATGACGACGACGATGTAGAATCATCGTGGTGGTCAGATGATGAAGACTCGCTGTCGCTGCTGGATGCGATGTGCCTCTTCCCCTTGAACAGTGATCCTTCCCCTTTACTATGTTTGGCGTTGCTAATTCTTTCATCATTCATCTTATTTTGAATTGTCATATCGCTGACATGTTCACTTTTGTCACTACTTTTACTCTTTGTCGCAGAGAGGTTGTCACGTGTTTGAGGGCTATTATTGTTTGAGTCGTCCTGAGTACCTCGGACTGATACATTGATGGCCTCGCTTCGGTTTCTCTGTGCCTTTTCACGAGCTCGTTTCCTTCGAAGATCAGCTTCATCTTCGTCGGAAGAGGATGATGATGGGCTATTTGACCTATGTGTGCGGGGTCTCCTGCTACTCCGTTTTGTTGATTCATCATCTGACGAGGAGGAGGAATGAGATGGGGAGGACGATGAAGACGACGAAGAATTTGAGGAATCAGAATGACTACGACGGCGTCTAATCGTGCGCTCATTTCCATCCCCCGTCCGTTTTAACAGCACTTTTGCCTCTAACTTTTTGCGTTTCCCCCCACCGCTTTTGCTTTTGTTAATGGCAAATAATGCATCCTCCTCTTCCTTTCCTATACCTTCATCATAGAAATTATCAATCCCCTCCTCTACTTCCATGGAGCTAATGGGAGCATGATTGGCTTTATTACTTTCAGTCAAATCTCCAGCAAGTAATTGATACTGTCGTTTTCGTTTGCCAGAAGCACGATGCCTGGCGACTCCTCCCGCAGCAGCTAAGCTTGATTGTTTCCCACTTCCGAATTGTTTAGCAACAAGTGCAGCTGCCTGTGCCCGGTCCATATTGGAGACATCTTCTGCGTCAACTTTTCTATTGTGCCTGCGTGATTGTGGGGCGAGACCAGCGCCGATGGCTAATGATGATTTGTTTGCATCGTTGTTTGCAGCTGCAACAAGGTCCGAGGCGCGCGACGCTCCGAGAAGAGCTGCAAGCTCGTCACGGCCTACTGTTGTTGATGTTGTGTTTTTATCAGACATTAAAGTAGTGATAATGGAATGGAGTGAGTGTTGTGGCTTTCAGGGTCCGGTTACTACTTAGGGAATATTGGACAATGTTCCAGTGGGTTCAAATCATGTCAAATCGGTGCATTGGGTAGATAGGCGGAAGTCCCGTTGGATAGATAAAACTGGCTGTGTTACGTATATACCCGCCACCCGCTATATTTTTATGACCCGCCTTCCGTCGGGAATGGGGAACGGGGTCATGGAAGGATACCTACATTACTTAGATTTATTACTAAGAGCTTTATGTGTTCATGTCTTCATCTTATTCTGTTATTTACTAATGCAATGATCCTCCTTTGGTGGATATAGATGAGTAATTGCGTGAGGAATCTCAGGAGCCTTCTCAAAAAGAAGTTGTCGTGTATTGTCGTTATCTGGAGTGCGTTTGTAAACGCGTTTGCTCTTGGTGGTCTCAGGCATTAGATTGCAGGGGGTAATGCTTCCTTCAAAGGCAGTTGCGTCTGTGATTTCAATAGGACGTGTCATCAAAAAATTACTACTCGATAGCGATGCATATGCCAAGTAACAATCCTCACACACCTCGCACGTTTTGAACAAGAAGGAAGGGTCGCTTCGGTACATCTGGAATCCTTTGGCTCGAAGCTTTGGATGGATTTGCCGAATCACGGGAGGTATTGAAAGTGACTCTTCCGATAATCTTTTTGTGCTGTGTATTTCTCTGTCCTGGGCCACTTGAGATGAGAGCATCCCGAATCCGACGCCACCAGCAGCTCGGATGAAACGATCCTCTGGTGGCCATACCTTGGAAGGATGAGACTCATCTTGTGATCTCAGCATTTCTAAAGTCGCCTCAAAGTGTTGCATGACAGTTTTATATGGAACAGCTTGAAAGTGTTGGTCAAAGTCCTGTCTGCTGCACGAAGGACAAGATTCAACTTTCATCTTGTTATCGAGCTTCAAAGTTGTGTTGTGGTTTGGAACCTGACTGAGCCTTGTCGATGATGGTAACTCCACAAGCGTATCCATATTTAATGGATCCGAAACAGAGCCTCGCAACGAAGAACTTGGCTCAAGTTTGGAGAGAATCGATGTATTATCCCGAGACATACTCTCCAGCCGTACTGAATCGCACCACAATATCCAAATCCTTCCATTACCATCTACCTTGAAGTTGACGACCATCCGTGCAACTCCAAGAAAGGAATTATTAACATCATTGCGTTTCGTTGAAGTCGTATCTTCCTGCAAGGCTTTGGTAATGTGCTTTGAGATTTGGGTACAAATACCTTGAATTCGTCCAGCCAAAACTGTCCCTCTCAGTGGAACCGACACACAGTGGATTTCGGGACCGTCAAAAGTGATTGCTCGCTCGAAGAGTGCAAAGCGTGTGTCATGTAGATCTTGCTTCGTTCGTCGTCGCTCTTGCAAACAGAGCTTTGGTGTCCACGTTGCTCGGATTTGTGAGTTGTAGCGACCCCCATGGGGGTTTATGAATCGCTGAAGAATGCCACTCTTGTTTGTCTTGCCGTCACCTTGTAAGAAATCATCTGGGATAGCGGGGGGTTATTGTTAGTGCAGGTGCGTAAGCCAGTGTGTATCGTATGTGCGACACTAATAACGAATGAGAATGGCGTTGAGTCAAACAGTTTCTTACGAAGAGATCTTGGATTGAAATACTCAATTCTTGCACTCTCAGTCTCCCCTCGTTCAATAAAGTAGGCAACAACGACGTCTTCTCCCACCGTGCCTCTTGAGCTCGCCGCCTTGTCGAGAAACACTTCTTCGATATTCTCGAGCGTAATATTCGTCTTCCTCTTGCGCTGTACCATCGTTTGATCTCGATTTGGGCCACCATTCTTGGTGGTGAAGTACCATTGGTGAGGAAGCCCGGATAGGAATACGACCGTGTCTGGCACTCGCAGAGCTTGCGAATCGCTACCTTTACTCCAGAGAAGATGAAAGAAGGCAAAGTTAACCTTAATGCCATCCCCGTGGAGGGCTGACATTGTGAGGTGTGTAGTTGAAGGAAGGAGCGAAGGAGGGAAGAGACGAAAGCAACAATGTGCACGGACAGGAAGAGCAAACATCGATGACTTTTTAAATTTTACGGAAATCATTTTTTGAGACAGTATTTTTCTCGAAATTATTTACTCAACATTTGTTCCCTCGCTTATTGCTTCTCGAAATGGCCGACTTCTGGTAGGGAAGGGAGCATTTAGGTTCTTTGAAGGTGGTCAGAAGCAGCGGAGCGATACCAAGACGATTCATGCTGACGTAGCACTTTTCAAACGTCAGAATCCATCCGTTGACACGGATGCCATTGTCAAGGCCAGATATCGTACCCCAAAATCAAGGAGGGAGCATTTAAATTGTTCTTCCCGATGATATCGTGATCATCGCGAGAAAACAAAGTCTTACAAAATTGATCAAATCTCCCACTGCAAAAGCCCCCAAACTAGGTTCTCACCGCTGGTTAATCGTAGGAACAAATGCGTTTGCTCCAAAATGCGTTTAGAAAGTAATATCGTATTCGTATTGTAGAGGTTACTTTTTACTTCAATGGAGATCAAGCATTCCACAATCCAGAGGCAATGCATCTGTTCATGTGATATTCAGCCTCTTCCAATGGCATCGATCGAAGAGCTTCCTCAAGCTTTTCCTTCTCTCTCGACTCGAATGCCTCTTGCATCGACTCTGGCAGGGTCTCAAACACTTCCAGAGGATCCAAACCACCCGGTCCTAAACGCTGCTCACGAGGGATTTCCGAAATGTCCACAGCGTCCTCTGCGTCAGCTCCCTTCTCTCGTGCCTCTCGTAATCGTTCTTCTTCAATTTCGGCCTTTTTCTGCACAGCCCTCACCTCGATACGTTTGATGAATTGATTAACACCCTCCATAAACCCTGCGTACAATTGTTTATCCTCCATACGTTGAAAGAAGGGTACGATAACATTTCCAGGATGACGCTGTAAGCTCTTCGCCAATTCAGCAATATTACTAATAATTTGAGATTGTCTCGCAACCAACTTCATCTTTTCATGGAAGCCATTCATTTCATCCTCCAAACTTGCCAACAGCAGATAGTTGGATGCATTCTCCTGCAATAGAATGTCACCCTTTTGCAAAAGAAATTCCTTTGATCTGTCAAGACTTTTAATGGCCATGAATTCTTCCACGACATCAGCATACTTTTCTGTAAAGTCGTGGTAGGACATCATGGAGACAGCGACAGAATTGATATTTTCATTAGGTTGCGGTTGCATTAATTTTGGGGTAGACCTTGTAGTTGCCTTAGTATTGCTGGTTTTTCCCACCGCGGATGAAGTCTTCGACTTTGTTGTCGTTTTCGTTTCGTTGTCATCAGCAATTTGTGCAGCTGATAATTCCATCGATGGAACTCCACCCTCCTCGTTATTCTCCAGCTCCTTGTCGTTAGCAGCTGCTGCAGCAGCAGTCTCTGCCTCCGAAGGCAAAGCAAATCCCGACTCTGAGAATTTACTCTCCCCCACATTCGTATTGACAATAGTCCGTTCCTCCACCACATGACACAAATTGTCAACATTCCACTTTTTATTCTTTTCATAATGATCTAATTTGGCTTGGTTGCCATCGTTGGCGGCCTGGAGTGCTTTCAATTCGGCCCTGAGCCCGTCGAGATCTTCAAGATCATCGTCACTGTCGGAATCGTCGTCGCCGGCGGAAGAGGAGGATGCTTTGGAGAGGATTTTGGCAATTTCTTTGATGCGTAGATTGGCCTTGGCCATCTGTGACGTTGCAAACAAACAACGATGATAAAAGAATTGAGCACAAGACGCACGATCAGTAGTAATTGGAGCAAAGAGAGTTGTTATATCTATATACACACCTCGTCATGAATTTTCTTCTTATCGGCCTCCTCCCGATCCTCCCGCTCTACACGACTGCGGTGCTTCATGCGGAACCATGACTCTCGATCAATGTTGGGGTGGACGTCGTCCTCGTCGTCCGAGAGTTCGATGTTATCCCATTTCGAGTAGTCGAATGGCTTGCTCATCGTTGCTGCTGAGAAAAGGTCGCAATTTGCAATTTTCAATTTTTAATTTTCAATGATAATATGTTGTGGATAAAACGAATTGCATGTGCGTGAAGATCCACGAAGATTTTGTGTCTCCGTTTCAGTAGGCAGTACCTACGATAGATAGATATCTACCTGGGTAGAAGTACGATACATGAAGGTGTAGATAGATAATACGTGTCACATCAGCAATGAAGCTCCAGAGACTGGCGCTACCTTAATAAGCACAACATAATAGATATGAGCGAGCATTGCAGTTCGGGGATGGATCAATAACAGAACCGAATCAACTTAGAGGATCAAGCAGAAATCAAAACAGCAACAATGTCGTCACCACCTGAGGAAAAGAAGATAGAGAACCCAGAAGCAGCAGCGATGCTGCAAGCAACTACATCGCCAATAGAAAAAGCACCAACTTCATTACGTATCTGCTGCTACGGTTCATCCTCCTCTCGTACTCCAACCAAATACACCAATGCCGCCTACAATCTCGGCTATCATCTCGCTCAACGAGGCCACATCTGTGTCAACGGTGCAGGCAATGCAGGTATGCCTTCTTCTTTCATCGCATAATTTATCACCTATGTCCAAACCTGTGCCGCTAACAACTACACATTCACTCACTTTTCATTCCCAGGATGCATGGCAGCAATGAATCGCGGCGCAAATGACGGAGATGGAGCCATTGTTGGCGTAATACACGAAGCATTTGTAGTAGATGGGAGTGATTGGTTCGAGGGTGCACACTCGGTGTTTAATTCAACGAAGCACACATTTATCACTGCCAAGGGAAATGATTTGCAACAGAGGAAAAAGTTACTTGTAGAGGGTGCAGATGGATTGGTGGTACTGCCCGGTGGGCCAGGCACATGGGATGAGTTATGGGAGATGGCATGTGCCAGACATATTGGGTTTCACGCCATGCCAATAGTATGCGTTAATGTTGATGGATACTATGATAATTTCAAATCTATACTCGTGAGAGCACATGAGGATGAATTGCTATACAAACATCCGGATGATATTTTGCATTTTGAGGAAACTCCCGAGGCAGCGGTGAAATGGATTGAGACCTATCAGGAGTCAACGAAGCAGCAACAAAAGAAGGTTATTAGAAAGAGAACGTCAATGTTGAAACGGATGCAATCTAATTTGTCTGGATCTTCACTGTTGGTTTGGGGGCGTATGCCATCCTTCTTTGGAGACGATGTATCAGGCGATGATGACGATGACAAAGCGTCAGAGGGAAGAAAATCTAAAAGAGCTACTGTACTTCGTGGTGCTGCAATCTTTGTTGCTGGAGTAACTGTAGGTCTGTTGGCTGGATCTAGATCGAGGGTGGGATTGAGAAAAATGTAGATTGTAGAAATGAAAATGCACGACAACAGCCAATCCAGCTTTGTGTAAAAAAATTCTTTTATCATTCTGCTAAGTATTGTAAACTATGCTCTGTAATATCGCTCAAAAGCAATGCAGCGACCTATTATCGGGAAAAGATATTCCGGTACTGGGACTCGAACCCAGGTATCCTGCGTGAAAGGCAAGTATGATAACCACCTACATCATACCGGATTGCTACATTGGAAGCTGACTTTATTATACATGAAACTAATTCTAAAAATTCTTTGATACTGATGACACACACACGATGATTGATATGAGTAGGTACCATGGCAAGAAGATACTTAGAACGAACTGAAGAGCAGAATCTTCATCGATAAATCCCGCCGATCCCCTTTTTTCTGCCCTACAACGTCTCTTCAAGGAATGCATCTTTGCACCCCTGGGAGAACACTGTTGAATTATTTGACGGTTCCAAGATCTATCCCCATCAACAAGATGATGATTTGCAACCATTGACACATGAACCTTGGCAACTATCTATCAAACAGGAACATCGAGAAGAGACAGGGGGAGAAAGCCTCAGCCCTCCTACAAAACAAGGAGAAGCAGTCTGCAAAAGACCTGGCTGGACGAGTATCCCCCTTTTTATTTTCGACAACATTATGAGAAAGTATTTATCTGTAAAAGAGTGAAATGGACCAGTATTACAGTGACGCGTGGAGCATTTCACCACTAATGTAAATACCGTCCAACCCTCTGATGAGCCACCGAGGTGAAAGCAAAGAGTGCCATTGCTTAGGCAGCTTGTTAGTAATTAAAAGTTTGTATCTTTACACCCTTATTAGAGCGATTTCACCTCCCCCACTTACACTATAGAGTAAGGCAGCTACAATGCAAAAAGAACACTATGTTTATAAAACAGAAACAAGCTCAAAGATAGAACTATCTCCAACTGAACTTATGCCGAAATCTAAAAATCTGACAGTAAGCAAACAAGATGAATGGGCAATGACATAACACTGTTGATGTACATTTCAGCACTACACACGATATGGTGGCAAAAGGTGGAGCTAGCTCTTAGAGCTCATCTGGACACATACTTATTCGCTCATCAATTCCATTCCATATCCCATGCACACCCCAGGGATGTATTGAGCTGTTAGATAGGATTGGTATGGACATTGAAGGAAAGAATGCAGTGGTGTTTGGAAGGAGTAATTTGGTCAGCTTACCTGTGGCAATGTTGCTTCTCCATAGGAACTCAATGGTAACCATTGTTCATTCAAGGACGAAGAATATAGAGAATGTTGTGAACCAAGCTGATATTGTTGTGGCAGCTGTATGACGAGCTCACATGGTACCAAAGTCGTGGCTCAAAGAGGGATGCACTGTCATTGATGTGGGTATTAACTCAGTTGATTCATCAGAAACAAAGCGGGGATATCGTCTTGTTGGGGACGTGAACTATGCAGAGGCCAAGGAGGTAGCTGAGTGGATTACTCCAGTACCTGGAGTTGTTGGTCCGATGACGATTGCCATGCTGTTGAGGAACACGTTGAATAGTTGGAAGAGGTCTTCATCCCAGGCTTAATTCTAAAACGTACAAGCAGAATTAAGCCGTTAATTTAATTTCTAATATGTCTACGTCAATGGGTGCACCCGCTGCCTC
>JALLBJ010000129.1:0-113548 GCA_036940105.1 Skeletonema potamos
TAGTTAAGAACATTCACGCACTTAAGGTCCTCGGCAGCCTTAACGAGACGGGCAGCCATGGATTCCTCTCCCGCTCGGAGACTCATACGAGGATCGTAGTACTTCTTGTTTGGCTTGTCATCTCCCTCGGGGTTTCCAATTTGTCCCTGCAAGTAGTCGTGGTACTTGGCCTCATAAGCGCGAACTCCATCCCAGAAAGCCCACTGAGTATCAGTATCAATGTTCATCTTAATAACACCGGCTCCGATAGCATATTGGATGTCCTCAACAGATGATCCAGATCCTCCGTGGAACACGAATTTCATTGGCTTGTCATCATCAGATCCAATCTTCTCTTGAATGTATTTCTGTGAGTTGTAAAGGATAATAGGCTGAAGGTCAACATTTCCAGGGGCGTAAACTCCGTGCACATTTCCGAAAGAAGCAGCGCATGTGAAGGCACCTCCCTCAACTTGTGAGAGTTGCTCGTAGGCGTAGTAAACCTCCTCAGGCTGAGTGTAAAGACGGGAAGAATCAACATCAGAGTTATCAACACCATCCTCCTCTCCTCCAGTAACTCCGAGCTCGAATTCAAGAAGGATTCCCATCTTGGCGAACTTCTCGAGGTAGCTCTTGCAGATGCTAATGTTCTCCTCAAGAGGTTCCTCAGAAAGGTCAAGCATGTGGGAAGAGAAGAGAGGAGATCCGGTGGCAGCGAAGTGCTCCTCAGAGGCGGCGAGGAGGCCATCGATCCATGGAAGCCAGGCCTTTTGGCAGTGATCAGTGTGGAGCACAACGGGAACTCCGTAAAGCTTGGCAACCTCGTGCACGTGCTTGGCACCAGCGATGGATCCAGCAATTGAGGCTTTGTCGCCAGTGTTGTCGCAATACTTTCCAGCAATGAACTGTCCACCTCCCTTGGAGAAAGTTACCATGATGGGTCCTCCGTACTTGGCAGCAGCCTCCATACAGGCATTGATAGAGTTGGTTCCAACAATGTTGACTCCGGGGATGGCATATCCTTGAGCCTTGGCAGCATCGAGAAGATCAACAAGAGCAGCACCAGTGACAACACCAGGCTTGACAGAGGCAGGAAGCTTAGCGAAGGCCTGTTTGAAGGGATAGAGGTCGTGATAAATGATGAAAACGAGTGAGAAAAATAATGTATATAAAATGCATAAGAAATATTTCGATGCATTCTTCAGCGTTGTTCCACATTTTCCGGCTACATCTAAAGCGATTATTGTACAACAAGTGACCAGGCAATCCTATTGTCCCAAGCACCCGTCTATACATCGTGGAACAACGAAAGATCACTCCAATATCCAAGAGCCCGTCATAAATGATGATTGCAACACGAATCTCACCTTCTCGGTGGTGGTTTCAGTGGCCATGTTCAACGCACTGTTGCGCATAGGGGTGGCGGCAGGAGCGAAGGCGACGGCAGAGCCGACGAGGAGGGAGGCAATAGCGAGCTTCATGTTGTCGAAGGCTGTAAGAGATTNCGAAGGCGACGGCAGAGCCGACGAGGAGGGAGGCAATAGCGAGCTTCATGTTGTCAATGGCAGGCGTGTCAAAAAAATGAGGCAGGAGTGTAGGATATCTGCGGCTGGAAGGATTGTTCTTCCAACAGAGCGAGATCGGGTGTGTTCTCCACTCCGCCAGCAACGCCACATCACCTCCTAAAGCTCAACAATGACGTTTGTACGTGTATGGACTCCCGTTTAGGAAGAAATCCGGCTTGTGAAAAACACCGTTTCGTCTGGCGTGCTCCGCTCCCTCTTTTTTTCTTTTTTCGAGAAGGCAGGGGATGATAATTCTTGTCACAAACCTCCATTGTACGCCGTCGCTTATTGCCGTCTCCAAGCTGTATTTCATTGCAACCATGGAAGCAGCATTTGTGGAATCAGGAACAACCGTAGACAAGGTGCGTTTGCGACCGTGCTCTTTTTCATTTTGCGTATGCAACTGGACCATCTTTGTAAATCTCAAATATTTGCAATTTCCTGCCAAAATATAATATAGGGTGAAAATGCCCGTCTCTCATCATTCGTCGGTGCAATTGCAATTGCCGACCTAGTAAAAACAACTTTAGGCCCCAAGGGCATGGATAAAATTTTACAGCGCATTTCAGAACACGATCAATCCATTTCTGTCACCAATGACGGTGCCACAATATTGAAATCCGTCAACATCGACAACGCTGCTGCAAAGGTCTTGGTCGATATTGCAAGAGTTCAAGATGACGAAGTCGGAGATGGAACGACGAGTGTGGCCGTCCTTTGTGGCGAATTGTTGCGTGAGGCAGAGGATCTCATCAATCAGCGCATCCATCCCCAAACGATTGCGGAGGGATGGCGTCTTGCACGTAAAGCCGCACGTGACGCTTTGGAGGCATCTGCACGGGATAATAGCGGGGACGAGGTCAAATTTCGTGAGGATTTATTGACAATTGCTCGAACGACACTGAGCTCCAAACTTCTAACCTATGACAAAGACTACTTTGCACATCTTGCTGTGGATGCAGTGATGCGCTTGAGAGGATCGAATAATTTGGATCACATTCAAGTTCTCAAAAAGCCTGGTGGACATCTAAGAGATTCATATTTGGAGGAGGGATTTTTGCTGGATAAGAAAATTGGCGTCGGGCAGCCGAAAAAGATTGAAAATGCTAAGATTCTACTTGCCAATACCTCAATGGATACCGACAAGATCAAAATCTATGGTAGCCGCGTCCGTGTAGACTCCCTCAACAAAGTTGCTGAAATTGAAGAAGCTGAAAAACAAAGGATGCGTCAAAAGTGTGACAAAATCATGGCGCATGGATGCAATGTATTCATCAACCGACAGCTAATTTACAATCTTCCCGAATCTATTTTTACTGAGAATGGCATCATGGCTATTGAGCATGCCGATTTTGACGGTATCGAGCGCCTTGCCGCGGTGACAGGTGGTGAGGTTGTAAGTACTTTTGATCGCCCTGATCTTGTTACCATGGGGGAGTGTGATATCATTGAAGAGGTAATGATTGGCGAAGATAAGGTGATCCGCTTTGGTGGATGCAAGTCAGGAGAGGCATGTTCAATAGTCCTTAGGGGTGCTTCTTCGCATGTTTTGGACGAGGCAGAGAGGTCTCTACATGATGCATTGTGCATCCTTACAGCTACTGTCAAGGACCCTAGAATCATTTGTGGCGGTGGATGTACCGAGGTGCTCATGGCTCAAGCTATTGATCGTCAAGTCGAGGCAACCCCCGGGAAGAAGGCTCTTGCCATGGCTGCGTTTGCACGCGCTCTCCGCCAGCTTCCTGCTATTGTAGCTGACAACGGTGGATATGACTCTGCTGAGCTCGTGACACAATTACGCGCGGCACACGCTGCAGGTAAGTATACTCATGGTCTTGACATGTACAATGGTACCATCGGAGATATGCTCGAGTTAGGTGTTGCCGAAGCATACAAAAGTAAACTTTGCGTGCTCTTGAGTGCAAGTGAAGCTGCAGAGATGATTTTGCGTGTGGACGACATTATCCGATGCGCGCCAAGGGCACGAAATGAGGGATACTAAGCAAATGCACCAAAAATAGATACTCGCCGCAGTAGACAAAAAAACATCTATTACATATCTTTCGGTTTCTCCCAAAACGTCTCCGTACTGCCTTTCGCATAGTAGTACGTTTTTCCAGTAGTAGCATCAATCGCAGACCTCCATTGAACTGGATTCGCTCTTATAGGTTGACTCGTCACGGGGTAGTTTAACTCGATCGCACCATCCGCAACTTCAATTTGCATCTTTTCCTCTTCCTCGCCACTAAGTTGTTCATATGAATTCTTTGGACTTATCACCTTTTGTGTAAACTTCTCTGTAAATTTTCCGACTGTACTCTTTAACTTCTTCTTGGTAAATATGCTTTCACGGCTGAAAAGAGAGCTTGCGTCAGAAGCGGAGGATTCGTCATCATCATGCTCGGGAAAGATCATTGCACCACTCGCATCATTCGACACAGTCTTTGTTGCAACCAAGTTCCCAGTTGTTGATTTTGCTGCAGCTTTAGCCGCTGGTCGAGGCACGAAGGTGCCCTTCTTTTCATCAAATGAAAATGTTGAGGAAGGCGTGACATTTGATTCATCAGTCGGTGTTTTCGGTTTCTTCTTTTTTGAGAATATCCGTAATATTTTGCCTCCAGAGAGGCCTTTAGCTTTAACGTCATCTTTTTCGGCATCTGCTGCGTCGTCGAAATCAGGCGGCTTTTCCCAAGTGGTCTACAGAGAACAAAAGCTGTGAGATCAAGGATGAAAATTGACGAGGTAAAAACAAAAGAAATGCAACTCACTTCTCTTGTTTTGAGATGGTAATAGTAGGTCAAGCCCGTACTAGGATCTTGTGCAGCTTTCCATTCTTGTTGCTTCTTCTTTTTCTTTGAATGCGAACCAGGACTAGTTTGCATGATGTCGTGTGATTCTGTTTCGGTGATGACTTGAGGCGGACCAATATACGTCTTCTTAGGCTTGTCTTCTGGGCGTTCTTCTACTGACTTACCCAGACGATTCATTCCTTCAAATCCTAACTGTGGAGCGGGATCAATAGCACTGGATTCATGCGGCTCATAAAGCCGTTCGTTGAGCCCTTCCATCTTCGAGGGATCAGACCTGTCAGGTGGTGGCGACTCGCTGCGCGAACTCTGAACTTGGTTTTTGTCCGAAGTGTCATCAAACCAGCGCCTTCTTGCTGGAGATGAATTAACATCATCTTCCTCGTCATCTTCAACATCATTATTTGAATCAGAGGGATTCCGTATCAAATCATATGTTTCAGCCAGCGCTTCATTAGAGAGCTCGCAAAATCTATCATTAGATTCATCAATCTCAGCGGGCAGAGCACTAGCAATATTCTTCAGAAATTCTGATTCAGGAACCACGGCATTTGCAGGAAACCAACCCGTCAGCCCTCCACATCTGCCAAGCCACCACGGACCTCGTTGGTTTGAATGTGCGAGTACCTTTGAGCCGGTAGTGAAAGATAACTGCCCCTTTGCCCGATTACCCTCAAACGTCATAGTTGCAACATGATTTATATTCGCATCTTCATCCTTACCACCTTTCTTTTCTGATGATGCATCTTGGGATAGTGGTGCATGAGCCATTGTCCTCGAAGGGAAATCGTGTTCACTTGTTTTCGTCGCACTCTGCCGCAGAGATTGGTCCACTCGATAGTCCATATTCTCTGTTGCAACTTTATCAGGCCCTGGCGAAACCATGTCACCAATATCCCGAGCAGGCAGGATAGAGGAAGAGGGCTCTTTCACCTCATCAACAGTTTCCTCCATAATGTCATCAGCTGGAGTAGGCATAACTTCATCAGCAGCCATTACACTGTCACCTCCACCATCCAGAACAAGATACTTCAACGCAGACAAATCATCATCAGAAGATTCCTGATCGGCGTCAAGTTCATTTTGCGGATCATTACTACCAACAGGCAGAGTTGCGTCGACATCTCCATGCATGTCACCAATGGAACTCGACCTCGAACGAGACATCTCAACTTTCTCCTGCTCACTTTTGTCATCAGAAACTGACGAAAACGTCTTATTGAGATCATATTTGAACGGCACTTCTGAAGCGTCGGCGTGATCTTCAACAACAACACCAACGACGTTATCTGCATTTGAATCATGGTTAACATTCTCTTCATGTAAGGTAGTTGGTATATGATCATCAACCATAGTCTGCTTCATCCCTACCTCTGCCTTCAGCCGTAACAACTCCTCCTCAACCGCTATTCTAGCAGCCTCTGCTTCCATCCTCGCTTTCTTCTCCTTCTCCAGTTCTCTTTGAGCTTTTCTCAAGGCTATAGCTTTCTCGGCTTGAAGCCGCGATTCTTTCAGAAGCAGGTCAATTTCTTCATCTTCATCATCTACATCATCGTCACCTCCCCCAAGCAAGACTGTTTGTGTTGTTCCCACGCGTTCTTGATCCTCTTCGACAGCATTACTCTGAGGAGCCGTCGCTTGAAGCAGAATCTCTTGCTGGTCAATTAGAGAGGGCTGGACCTCATCTTCCTGAGATGACGTTGTTACTGTTGGCTTGCTTTTTCCTACAAAAGAATCCGCATCATCGACAATCGATGCTCTATCATCGGCTTTCAAGAAGACACCGCTATCTTTCTCAATTTTTGTTTTGACATCGTTACTGGCATCAACACCGGAAACCGCCTTATTCTTTGCTTCTGTCTCCATTATCTTTCGTCGAGCGAGAATTCTCGCTTCCACATTATCCAACGCCTTAGATTCCAACTTGGCAAGACTTGCTTTGGCCTTATCCTCCTCCTTCTCTTGGTCAAAGTCAGGAAGCAATTTATTGATCTTTGATTTCCTCTCGGGAGACAAGGGACTTTCTTCTCCTTGTATATTTGATCCACTACCCCCTTCAACAGTGATGGAATTTGGTGGACGCTGCAGCCACGTATACGTATCTTCTCCACGGTCATTCTTCTTCGTTCTCAGTGTGCCCTTGGTTTCCATGGTGATGACAGAAATTCCATCCCCATAAGACGGTGCCATGTTGAAATTGTAAGGTTCCTGGAGATTTGTGGGTGATAATGTCTCGTCTTTCTCCACATTTTCATCTGCATCAGTTTTCAAATTTGATAGCCTTTCTTCATTAGCAGCAGCTGCAGCGGTAATGTCGGCAGGAGCAGCATCACACTGTGGTATAGCCGGGATGTCTCCGTCCTCCTCGTCCTCCACCACAAGAGCCGCGCGCACATTTGAATGAGGAGTCGTCTTATTCGAGTCAATAATATCACTGGGCAATTTGACTGGACCAGGGTGAGGTGTTTGAGTAACTTTGACAAAGTATACATCCTTCGACTTTTTACTATCCCAACTGTTCATTTGTTTTATTTCACCATGGTCTTCCAAACTTCGCTTTCCTGCGAGGGTGACCTGCTCCTTGTCCTTTTTAATATTTTCCAAATCATTCAAAATTTCTTCACTCTTTTGTTTCCTCTTTTTGTAACGCGAATCCAACTTTCTAATCAATTCCTCTAATCAGGGTTGGTAGTGTTTTAGCAAGAGAAAATATATTAGTATACATTCTGCATCGTCAATAATGAAAGATGTTAGTAGTACAAGTTATCAACACAGCAAGAGCCTCCGCCACTTACCTTCTCTACCCTTGTACTTTGCCATGACTTTATCCAATTGGGGTAGCTTTTGTGGCTCATTGTCTTTGATTAATTTTTGAATGATTGTCCGATAGGACGGTGGACCAGCTGGTGGAGCGGGCGGACTAATAGTCTGCTGCTGGGTTGATTCTCCTCCTGGGGTAGATTCATATGAATTAGGTGTCATAGTTAGCATGCTTTGTGGAGTATCTAAATTATCGGCATCCCTGGAGCGAGTTAAGCTCATCGCTCCAAGGTGCCTATAATATGATGCAGTTCCATTGGCGTTGCTATTAGTCCCTGCAGTGCTGCCAGCTCGCAATGAGGGTCCACCAATATCAGCATCTGCATCCAACATTTTCTTCCTCCGTTCATCGTGAACCCCACGTTCCAACGCCGCACGGAACACACGACGTCTAATTTGCCGTGTCGCAGCATTGTTTTGTTCATCATTCATGTGATCATTCATGGGGGAAGATGGTGGTTGCTGGCTGTTGTATGCCCTTCCGACACGAACATTATCCATCATGCGTGAGTTCATCCCAGCACCCCCACCTGAGTAATAACTCGATTCGTCCATTGGCCTCCCCCGTGGTGAAGATATTAGTGAGGTTTCGTCTGTGTCAGCCACCAGCGTTGATTCAAATCCCTCGTCGCCCAATTGGGGATGATAGTGCACCAAGACCTGCCCCCTCGCAGCCTTGGACGCTATCCTCGATTTCGGCATACTCAGAGATTCGTAATCTGGTGCAGTATTTTCATGTTTAAACGTACTAACTGATGGCGATTGATTAGAACGCCCTTTAAATGATTCATAGCCTGACACGGGTGCGGCTGGTTCTCCGGGGCCATTGCTGTTAACAACACCTGGCTGCTCTATGTTGCTTAGTGTCCGCGGAATCTGCTCAGACGCAGATGATCCCTCCTCATCCGAAGGGCCACTATCGTCGTCTTCTTTTCGTGGACTCATCGTCGCAAGCCGGGAAGGAGGAGATGAATCTGATGAAGGCAGAATGCAGTCAAGTCAGTGATGAATACGAACACACGGCATAAACTTCTTTTGGTTCCTGTCTGAAAAGTGCGCCCTTTTTATCTGGTACTGAATGGGCATAACTTCTTGAGTACAAGAAAATGCCAACACAAAACCGAACTTTGGTGTCTTTCTCATAGTTCCCTCCTCCCCCCTCTCCGTTTGCGTTGCCGGTGTACGTACATAAAATAATATGTGCTATCAAGACTCGCTCAGCGGGAAAACGGAAAATGGCCTGATGAAAAAATAATTCTTCGAGATCTTCACCATGGCGTCCGAAACCGAGCCAGAGACCTCCTACGAGGAGGCACCCTTTGCCGAAGAGGTCATCACTACTATTCCAGTGAAGGTACACATCGTCGCTCCAAGCACTTTGCCCGAAGGGTATGTATTTGATGCTGAAGTGGGTCCTTCGGGTCATAAACGGACGGTTACTGTCGAAGTGGTAAGTTGTCATCATTGTTTGATGGTTTTAATGTGGCGTATGCGCGGCAAGTTGTCTGAATTTTGGTTTACAATTGCGGTGGTTACCATCGCTGTGCCATTTAAGCGGTAAAATGTTGTCCTCTTTGTGCTCGAGTTAGCCCATCTCGCTAGGAACACTCGCGAACACGTTGTTGTGCACATTATTATTATTCATCTCCAACTCACGACCCCATATCGCTTTACAGCCACCAGGAGGAGTTGTCGAAGGTCAAATATTCCTCGCTGCACTTCCTCCAGACTTTGGAGATAATTTACCTCAGGTGAATATCCCCACTGGTCGATGGAAGGATGGATTGTTCGACGTGTTCAATGAAGGCTTCTTCCATCCTAGTTTGTGGTGTGCCTTTTGCTTCACTCAGGGTAAGTTCTACTTGCCTATCTTTTGTCTGCTTGCTTGTCGTACAGTTTTGCTACAACTGACTTCAAATTCTTAATATGATTTCACAGTTGGAATGGGACAACTTATGCAGAGGTTACGCTTGAATTGGCTCGGCCAAGCCGGTGACGACGAAAGCGCCAGGATCTCTTTCAAGGTGGTCCTCTGTCTTGTTGTTTGTTACACGGTGTTCACTATCTGCCTTGAAATTGCAGAAGCGGCTAACTACTACTACAATATCCCGGCGTACATCCCCGTTCTGAAATTTATCGGTGGGCTTCTTTTCACAATCTACTCTATCATTTCCTTGATGAGGGTACGTGAAAGTGTTCGTGCGAAATATTCAATTCCGGAGAATACGAGATTTGCTGGGTGTGAGGATGTGGTGTATTCCGCATGTTGCTCTTGCTGCGTTGTTGCCCAGATTGCGAGGCACACTGGAGAATATGAGACGTATAAGGGAAGCTTTTGTAGCGAGACTGGAATGGTGGCTGGCACCCCACAAATTGTTTAATAATGGGTTATAACAAATTATTCGAAGAATGACCTTGGAGAAATTGGCAGTAACGCATAGCAAGCGATGGAAACTCGTGGCAGTCACCCATATTTGTAAAACTCTATAGGCCAAATATATGTCGTGAATAACTATTGACATTATTTATCTACTAACCACCTTACATATCACCTCTTGAAAATCCATAAGCCTGCTGAAACTCATTATCCATCTCCTCTTCTTCCCTTCCAAGCTCGTCTTCTAATGCAGCTCCTTCCTCTGCTTTCTTCAACTTCTCTGCCATGCGTAATGCCTTGGCCTTCTTACCAGAACGACTGTCAATATCTTGCCTCTCAAGATGCAACCGACCAATAGTCTCACCAAATATATTAGTTGTCTGGTTTTTCTTCTTCTTGGCCTTGACACCTTGTGGTTGTTTCATGGCCAATTTCCACAAATCAGGCGAGGCGAACTCAGTTCGACGGACTTTGAAGTCCATATCAGGTCCACTCGGAGTTAGATAAGGAACAGGTGCTTTGCCACCCTTGGGGTCTTTCTTTAGTTTCATATAATATGTTCGCTGATGGATGATTGGATGAGCCTCAACGCCTCCACTGCTTACTTCTGCAGCTGTGAATACCATAACATGATCTAATCCACTTAGAATCAACGAATCCACTGGATCCCCACGATAAAAGTCAATAAGCAGGTTTTGCAACCTCTTCAAGTTAATATCAGATGACCATAAATCACCCACAAATTGAAGTAATGGCTTGCTCCCTACACGCTGTTTTGGCAATCCAGCAAAGTCACTCACAGAGCGATATTGCAAAATGCCAAGTTCCACCATATCAAGGACACGACGATCAAATGTTCGGCCAAGAACAAGATTGTTCGGTCTTTTCTTATTGTGGCTTGCCAATGCAAACAAAGCTGCGTCATTCTTTGTTGTTAAGAACTCCAAACTTTGCTGTCCCTCGTCATCAAAGGGAACAATCATATTATTCTTTGAGAGTAACTTTGCATGAGGTGCCTGAACAGAACGCATGTCCTTCAAGACGGTAGCCATAGAATCTGAGCATCGAATTCCTTTGAGAAGGAGACAACCTTTGGCTCCTTCCTTGAGTTGCGATTCAGTTGTTTTGAGGTATCTCTGTACTCTGGCTTTTGGTTGTTTCCCACCGGAAATCAACTTCGCTTTAGCCTGCTTGGCTTGGTGTGGTGTCGGTGCCATTCTTATACCGAAAGTGTTATATTTATTTCTAAAACCTGCACCTATCAAATAATCTAAACTTTAGGAAGCTGCTCATGAACGTATCAAAATGGCTGTTGTATAGTGTAATGCAACAACAGTATCTATGTTGTTCTTTTTCATTGTAGCTTCTTCATTCTTCGCCTTCGATTATTGATTGGCGGTGGTCTGTTCATCGTTTCAGTCTATTTTGACAGCACTCATACATGACACAGTCTTTGGCAGAGTTACCTGTTACTGCTGTCTACGCTGTAGACACAGCAGCATAGGAATTAGTATCTTCGCTAAACATCTCCAACTCAAGCTCTCTCAACTATCATCATCCACCTTGTTGTGTAAACCGTAGTAGCATAGACTGCAGGTATGTCAAGCCTGGACAATGATAGTGATGGTGTAGCCAGCCACCACGCAAGGGTCGCATCAAATAATCATTGAATTCTGATGATACTGCTCGGTTGGGTCGTTGCTGGGTTTTGTTTCTGTTCACAACTTGGTCAGAGAGGAGTTGGGCTGGCGCCCATATGTGGAGGCGTCCTCGCACTTAATGCAAAATGATGCTTTGTGTTCAATGTCTAACCTTTCCTTCATTTACTCTGAATCTTCTAATATGCAGTTGAAAAATATATACTCACAATGGACGCCGAACAAGTTGCCGAATTGCGTAAGAAGCGTACCTTCAAGAAGTTTACCTTCCGTGGTATCGAGCTCGACGCTCTCCTTGACCTCACCAACGATGAGCTCATGGACCTTGTCACCGCCAGGGCACGCAGGCGCATGTCTCGTGGTTTGAAGCGCAAGCCCATGGCACTTATCAAGCGTCTTCGTCAGGCCAAGAAGGAGGCTGCTCCCGGTGAAAAGCCCAGGGGTATTAAGACACACCTCCGTAACATGATTATAGTGCCAGAGATGATCGGATCAATCGTTGGTATTTACAACGGAAAGATGTTCTGTGGTGTTGAAATGAAGCCAGAGATGGTTGGAATGTACCTTGGAGAATTCGCTATTACATACAAGCCTGTCAGGCACGGACGTCCTGGTGTTTCTGCTGCTCACCAAACACGTTTCATTCCTCTTTAAGTAGTATATATTAGTAAAAACAAAAGAGTTGCAGTCACTTTGTCGTTGTTTGTTGATTTTAATGTCATTCTCATCAGTCGTTAAGTTATCAAGTTGCTTACACCGTAACAGTGTTTACTCACGTACACATATTACATGCAGGCGATGCAGAACGAAAAAAATATACAAGCTAGGCTTTAGGTGTGTTTAGTGGATTCGTATTGATCTTAGGCTAAATCTCTGCACGCTGAGGAAAGAATATGGTACTCCTTGCAGCAATTAGATCAGCTACTGGTTCTACAACCCCAGGAACAAATCCGAACCGGGTAAAAAATTTGTAGTAAGGCATGCTCGCGTCTTCTTCACTCTTGTACTGATTGAAAAGCTCTTCACCCGATTTGATAGCTCTGCTTGCCTTGACTTCAATAATAGATCCACCATCGACTGTGCTGTGACTCACATTAGGTGTGTTTGAGTGCTGAAGCATGTCAAGAAGAGGTACTAAACGATCCTCTTTGCTCTCTCCAACTGTTTCAGCAAAAGCGCGTGAGAGCATGATCACAAACGCTCCTCTCACTGCATCTTCAAGACCTTCCAAGATTTTATCATTTGATGGTTCGGGTTCTGGTTCTTGTTGCCACGGGAAACGAAATCCACCTTCTTTGCTCTCACTTTCCTCTGCTCTAGCTTTTCTAATGACTGGTGAAACGATAGCATCTATGACTTTTGTAGCCATTTTAACTGTCGCTCGTGTTTCAGTAGCGTCCTTGTACGCCAGACTGCCTTTCAACAGTGCGTCTACATCTTCATCCTTCCAAAAAAGGACGTGTTCCTGTGCATTAACTCCTCTACCCCAAGGCAACGTTCGAAGATACGCCGCAAACTTGATGTTAGCAAGTCTCCTCATCTCAGAATCATCATCAGCTGTTGCACCTTCTGATATTCTCTTATCAAACTCTTTCAACAGTAAGTATTCTTTTGCCAAATAAGCAGCCATTACAACTGTGTCTGATCCTGGACCAGCTTTCTTCATCAAATTTGCAAACGAAGGCCCGCATTCCATGTCATTGAGAGCGCAATCTAGTGTGACACAACAGCTGAGTGGGATTTTCAATAGTATTTCTCCTTCATCAATGTCTTCTCCTGCAAAGGCGCCGTATCCTCCAGTAGCAAGGCCACCACGTGTCGATGGCCTGATCTCAAATTTAGGAGAGTAGTACAAATCATCTGCAGACAGTAGCCAATCCTTCAGATCAGCGTAGCGGCGCTTTGCAGATCCAACCGCAGAAGTAGTAGTGCTGAATGCATTGGACTGGCTCAAGGCCAGAAAGTAAGCAACGTAAGCTAATAACTTCATTTCTACACCAATCTACACTACTCTTCAACTCCTGCTCTGCGTGTTGTGGAAAAGGAAGACGAAAGATATGTCTGCTCGTTTAGTTATTAAGAGAGGAACGAACTAAGTCAAACTCATTCATCAATACACTCAACACTTCATTATGTGCACAGTGGAAGCATCATGAACGAGAGAAGCATTTTTGGAGCAAAAAAGCAAAAAGAGACAGGATGGAAGGACTTTCCGTGGCTTTCAATGAAATATGTATTGATTCGAGCACTTGCAGCGCATGCAGGGCGTTGCAAATAGGTGTTAATCGAGCAAGATCCACAGTCTTGCAATGTACAAGAGGCAGTAGAAGAAGAGCACACAATAGTAACATATCGTGCACAGGGAAAATAACATGTTTTTATTCACATCTAGAAGCTTCATCACGCTTTTCACAGAGCCCATTCCACGCAAACCGCAACGCTGCTATCAGCATTGTATATTGTCACTGCGAATTAGAGACCATTCTCTCTACCAATCTGCTGCTGAGATATTCACTGGTCAATCACAACAAGCCAACCATCATTAGTCTCCCTTTCAGCTTCAACAATAAAGTATTCAGACGAATCCACCTTCGTTTCAAGATCACTGACCAAATCATCTCGGAGATTGTCAGTAATCTTTGCATCCATTTCAACTTTCTTTTGTTCTTTAGCATTTATATCGCCATATACTTCCAATTTGGAAATACTACCAATAATTGAACTCTGCATTAGAACATCACCACTATCACTCAAAAAAACTATGTTGTTCTTTTTGCTTCCTATTGACATTGATATGAAGCAACAATCATGCTTAGATTCACAAATTTGCTCCAGAAACATCATGCACGAATTTTTGTGACAACACTTTTAAATCTTACCATTTGATGTGGAAGACGCATCAACTTTAGAGGAGTTTGTTCCCATTTTTGATGTCTTGGTTCGTCGAGTGCGTCTGCAGCACCCGTTGACTTTGCTATCGCCGTTGTGCTCAGTGTCGTTGTTGGTACGTTGCTCTTCTACATCACTTTGATTTGAGGATGATGACATCAAGCTATCTTCCGGGCTGTGAAACTCTTCATTAATAACTGCTAATGCTGTATCTACAACTGCAAATATTCCGCCCATCATTGCAGACATTGGTCGTCTTATAGACGATGTGATGGAAGAACCAAAGTTGATGCCATCCTCATAAGTGGGCACGCTAAACAAACTGAAGAAGTCGGGTTCTGCTTCTTGCCGATGTTCCACAACATCAATTCCTTTCTGGTCGGCTGGAGTATTATCTGACGGCATGCTTTCTATTCTACTACACCTACATACACAGACACTACAGACACGATGAACTAACAAATTGCCGGCAGCAAAGAGGTTGCAGCTCCACCAATTGATGATGTTTTGAGTGTAGGCTCAGTAGGTTGGCTCCCGTGACACTTTTTGATGTTCTTTTTGGTCCGCGAACCGCGATGCAAAGAAAAGGAGCTTTGCGTCCAGTGGCGTGTCGCAGCGCGATAGCTCTTCTGTGTCATTTCCTCGTTGGATCTCGACCCGGCCGCCGCGCAGCAAAGCACCTCCAAAAAATAACACTTTTTTCTCATCATCGATATGAACAGAGATGAACCAAGCACAACAGCCATTGCAAGTTTTGGGCGTCCTCATTCCTGGAGGAGTGGTGAGAACAGATTTTGTACCGACGGATCAATCGGGGACAAAGTTCTCGCTAGTTTTGAGCGGAATCAGTGGCAAAGATATTGCATCTGTTAGCGAATTGGTATTCTTTCTTCTTCCCGGAGTTAACTTGCCACAAGACCATGGGGCGATGTTATATTGGCAGATCATATCTACACCAGATCAAAGCTTCATGGAATCTACGCCTTTTTCAGACCAGGGATCAACAATGACAGAGTTTGAATTGGTGGGGGCTATCACGAACGAGAGGCCATCTGGTTCATTTCGTACGGGATGGGCAACGAATGAAACACTGTCGACGGCAATCAATTCGGTTTCTTCCTCAATTACAATCAATTTAGGAGTATCAATAGAAAATATCTCCAATATACAAAATATTGGGGCAGTTAAAAACGACACAACACATGTAGCGAAGAAAATTGCGATGAATCTGTATAATTTTATGAGTAGTTATGACGATGGAAGCGGTGGCGGGGGTAATATCGTAGTTCCAAAGAATGTGTTTGACAGATGGCTGTCAAGGTTTGAAGCTAAAGCTCGAGTTGATCCAAACTTTTTCATGAAGGATCAGTAATGACCACAGATAACAGAGGTTGCGGACATGTCGACACGTGAAAGCTTTGACAAAAAGTAAAACAACTTGTAAATGAAAGCTATTATTGACTGTTTTTACAATTCATCTGGTACATCTCTCAATTGATCCAAAAAGTCCTCAAACAGACCATCTGCCTTTGTTGCAATCGCAGCGAATCCTGCTCCATCCTTCTGTGACACTGGCTTTTGTGCTGCCTGAACAACCTTCTGCAATAATTTGATATCTTCCTCAGCCTTTTCCTTCTTGGTTGGATCAAATATGCCCTTGGAAATAACCTTCATATCATTACCTGCGGAGTATACTGTTCGAAGAAAGTCATCAATTTTGTCCCATTCTTCTTTGGTGATGTCATCTGGTTGTTCCGTAGCTCGCTTTGCAACGCTCTTCAATTGTGCTTTGACCTTAATCACTCGGCTAAATTGTGCAGCTCCCTCTGGCAAGCCACCTTCTCCTGTCCCAACAGCGATGCTAGGAAGAGGAGTGAACAGGGTAGCAGCGGTGGCAACAGCAGCAGTTGAGAGGAAATCACGTCGGCTAGCTTGGCAGCGTGTTCTACTAGAGCGCTCTGTAGTTGATGGAGCGAATGCGAGAGTTGATGCCGATTGGCATACAGCAGCGAGGGCAATCAAAGTCGTAGAAGGGCTTTTCATGGTGTATGATATGCGTGTCTATTCTTCCTCCATGATAGGTGCAATAGTACGTGTATTGTGCCTTGCTGCACTCATCTCGTGCTGACGTTCACGATGTCTACGTTGCTTTTAGCCCCCGGAGGGGGCCCTTTTTCGCGGGGGATGTGTGATGTGTGTGGATAGGGTTAATGAGGGTTAATCCCTACTTGGGCCCAGGCTCAAAAAACTGGGTTATGAGCCCAAAAAAACAGAATTAAATTCACGAAAAATCAGGTTCATGGCAGATCGTAGAGATAATGTAATTTTAATATCTCCATACTATTGCGGAGGTACCATGATAGTTGGATAGTTGTCAATCTGCTTGTGGGGCTCAAAGTAGCGTAAAGTTAGGGTAAATTACGTACTTTGTGGTCTAGATACTAACTTACATAGGAATTTGGAGGTAGAAGGTGGAAGTAGCGAAGAGAGAGAATTAAACGAAGCACCGTCCAGCCGGTAGGCCACCTCTCTAGACTCCACCACATTAAGTGTTCGCTTTTTGTTCTTAGGCGAGCCCCTTGGGCGAAGCACCGATTATTAGCTTCTGGACGGCGCCGCATTAAGTGTTCGCTTTTTGTTCTTAGGCGAGCCCCTTGGGCGAAGCACCGATTATTAGCTTCTGGACGGCGCTGCATTCGTGTTGTCGCTTTTTTGGGATCTTATTGCAGTCAACCTAAAATGGTTCTCACCTGCCCCAAGTGTTCAATTTTTCGCGATGCCGCAGGCTGAGCTGTGTTTATTTTTGTTGCATCCGTCAATGATGGTACTAATCAATAGAGCTTCAAGATACGATTCCGCTTGTGGGGCTCAAAGTAGCGTAAAGTTAGAGTAAATTACGTACTTTGTGGAGTAGACTTACCTACATACAAGGAGAAGGTGGATGGTAGAGAAGAGAGAGAATCCCATAATTAGCATTCTAATTTTGGGATCAGAGAAGGAGGAGATGGAGAAGAGAGTTTGGGGTCATTCTCAGAATTTCTGCCTTTCATCATTCGCTGCACTCACCGGATTTTGCCCCGATGTTCTTCATTCCAACGGGGAAGAAATACAAGAAGGCCCCAGAGAATCGGACTGTCACCAATGCCAGCGAATATAAGGCCGCACAATTAGCGTTTTCTGCCATCATCACACAACAGCACGATGAGAGCAGCATGAATGGTTGTTCAGACTATGGTTGGATTAAACATCGCAATGAAGAGTACCGTCGCCCGGCTGAAGTATTAATTGATGATGAATTTCCTGCAGATGAAGATGTTGACTTTGACCAGCTACAACCTCAAGTCATGCTACCTTCTGATGTATACAATAGACCGCATGGCGGCATCCCCTTCCTCTATGTTTTCGGTGACACCAACCAGCTACCTGCAGTGATGAAGAAAGCAGTGTATTCTACAGACACTCCTGTTGCCAGCACATCTGATGCTGTGGGAAAGATTGCCTTTCATGACGACTTCTTGGATCCTCCTGACAGCGACGTTGTTGAAGCTTATATTGTTGTCATGGATGAGGTCTTGCGTCAAAATGACAGAGACTTTCTCCGATTACTTGACCACATGAGGGAGGGAGCAATGAATGAAGACGATGTGGAATTGCTCTTCAGCCGACACATTGACCAACTCGAACAACAAGAGAAAGAACTTTTCGATAGGGAGTCATTGCATTTGGTGCCAACTTGGAAAGCTGCCACAGAAATCATTTTCAATTACCTCCAGCACACCTTGACAGCCCCCATTGCCAAATTCACTGCCAACTATTCATCCGCGAGATCTGATGGGAAGAACTGCTGCGTGAGGGAGTGCAGATACCCACAGCAGAATGCCCTTTGTGCTGGTGCAAAGGTGATGTTACTGAAGAACTTTGTGGTGGAGTTGGGACTTATGAATGGAGCTGTTGGCACGGTCAAGCACTTGTGCTACATGCATGCAAATGGACCACATCCAAATCAAGATGAATATGATCATGGTGACTATGATAATCAGTTGCAGTATGCTATTGTTGAGTTCCCAGACTGTCAAATACCAGAGAATTCCAAATTCTTTGATGACCTACCCAGGACATATATCCCAATACCCATTGTGGAGGAGAGGTGCGAGAAGAAGTGCTGCAGTGTCAGGGCTCTGCCATTGAGATGCTGCAAGGCACTATCCATTCACAAGAGTCAAGGAATGACTGTTGGACCGGGCAAGCCATTTCAGTACATCACAGTGCATTACCCAACCAAAAATACTGGTGCTAGGTCGACCCCAGGCTTGGAGCTTGTGGCAACATCTAGGGTGGAAAGTTTGAATTACCTTGCAGTTGGTAATCGAATGGAAGATTTGAGCAAACAGCAACTCACATCTATTGGAACAACTAAGGCTTATGATGCACGAAAGGCATACCTACGTGACATTAAAGACAGAGCACAGAGGTCCAAAGAAGTGTTAATGGCGAAGATTACATCAGCTGATCCTAATCCCAATGAAAACGAGAGATCGTTTGAAGGGGGGTGCCAGTTTCTGCTAGAGTGGTACAACAGCATAACAGCTGCAGATAATAGTGATTAAATGTAATTATATATTTCAGTCTGATAGTAACAAGAGGTCTTGGCCAGAACAATGTACAAGTACATCATTGTATGGTACCCCCTGTACATACTTACACACCCACCATCCAATTTTTGGCGTGCCAACTGTCCCTCCGGGGGCATTTCACGAAGTGACCCGATTATACATAATTCTTCAACTTACTTCGGTACTCAAGTGTCTTATCGGTTATCTTTTGACATTCTTGAGAGATTGACAGGGAGCAGGGCTGTCATTTAGTTAGTTTTCGACACAAACAACAAACAACGCACAAAAAAATAAATAGGAGTACCATACGTAGATAATAGGATGGCGGCGATGTAATAATAACAAGTTCTTCATATCTCAGGTCACACCACCAATCAAAGAGTAATAAGCCGTTCGTCGTCCTCCTTTACTATATCCTCCTACTATTCTCTTCCAACGATGCTCCCCGTAATCCCGCCCAAAGCAAGAGCAACAAAGAAGAAGCGACCACGTGCCATTCCCAACGCTTCTGCGGCCAAGAAGAAACGTCCGGCTGCTGCTCCTTCAAATGTGGCACCTCCAGCTGCAGCCCCTTTCAACGATGATGACGACGATGATGATAACAATAATAAAGAGGCGACTGACACAGTGTCCAACGTGGTGGCCACCAAGGAGGCTGGAGTCGCTAGTATTGCTCCTGATGATGTCGATGCTGTGGTGCAAAACTCTGCAGGCGACCAAGATGATGTCGCCGCTGATGGTGACGCTGCCATTGAACAGCAGTCGACGGTCGCACCTGCAATAAATGATACAGCAACAACAGCGAATACGTTCAAACCAACGGCACCACCATCAAAGATAGCTGCAGTCAACGATGGAGCCAAAAAGAAGGCACCCGTCAAGAAAATTGCCAAAAAAATTATCCGACCGGTACAACCGAAAAAGAAGAAGGTTATTATTAGCAATCCAATCATGACTGCTGTTGCTACCTCTGCTACCAATTCCTCACACCAGCAGCAGCAGCAGCAGCAGCAGCTACGAACTGCAGTGAGTACAGCTACTACTAATGGGAGGAGCATGGGTGTTGTCATCAATAACAACGGTATGGAAGATGATGACACTCTTTTAATGGCAGCGGAAGCAGCCGCTGCATTAATTGAAAATGCCCACAATAACAACAACAATACTAACAACAGCACTACTAATTTATTAGATGCTGTGGGGAATCAAGTTGAATTGGCAGCTGCCGCCATGGGACAACAACAACATCATCATCATCATCTATCCACACAGGGAGAGGAGGGGGGAGGAGGAGGAGGATTAATGGGACAGAGGGAACATGATACTGATCAGGATATGATGACGGCGTTTGAATGTGAATTTGGTGACTCATCATCATCCACCACCAATCATGGCAATAATGACAACAAGAATAACAGCTCTACCACCTCAGGCAATAATAACAAACGAGGCAACAACTTTCTCACATTTTCATCTCGAGTGCCACAAAATCAACCACTGTCAATGGAACATACAAACTTTTTATCATATTATTATAGTAATGAGAGCGCCGGACATAATGCTACAGCTAGGGGTAGCGGTAAGAAGAAGGATGAAGATGGGGAGGAGGTGGTGGTGGATGAAGGGGATGATGAAGAGGGGGGTGTTGGAGGAAGAAAAGGTGGTGGTGGTGGTGGTGGTGCCGCTGCAACAATGAGCTCAACTGCGAATAGTGAAGAGGGAGATAATGATGCCTCGATGGCAGTATTACCCACTCCTATGGTGACGCTCAAAAGTTTCTGTTCCAAGTTTCCCAAGGGTAGTAGTAACAAGGGGAAGAAGGCGAAGACGAAGAATAAACGGGGTGTGATGAATGAGGAAGAGGAGGAGGCTGAGAAGGAATTGTTGGAGGCAGCATCTGCTACTGCTGAAACCAGCACCGCCGAGAACGCTACAACTGCAACTGATCCCGCCGCCGCCACTACTGCTACTACTACAAACAACGATGGACCACAGGTAGAAATAATCAATGGAGAAATTGTCATCTCTCAAAACTCCCTCCTCTCCCACCCCGAAACACGAACCTCCACCGAGCAGATCGATAAAGAATTCGGTACAGTCGTTGAAGACGAGACTCCCACCCAGCTTGGCGCCATCACTGCCCGATATGACTCCTACATTACCAAACCACGGTCCCGTCCGCAACGTTGGACTGCAGAGGAGACCAAGTCATTCTATAGGGCGTTGCGTCAATGTGGGACTGATTTTAGTATGATGCAAATGTTCATTGAGGGACGGACACGGAGTCAATTGAAGTCCAAGTATAAATTGGAATTACGAAAAAACGGTCGCTTAGTGGATATGGCATTGGATCCGAAGAGTAAATTGAAGTTGGATTTGAGTGTGTTTGGTGATGGGTTGGAGATTCCGGAAAGTGTCACGCCGATTAGTAGGGTTAGTCCGAGTTTAGTGGATGGTGGTGGTAAGTTGGAAGAGGATAATGATATTGTTGGTGAGGTTGGTGGTGAAGGCGGAGAGAACGCAGCAGCAGCAGCTGCTGCACAAGGTGCAACAATCATAGAACGCAATTTTGATCATCTGTTTGATGATGATGAAGAAATTGGCGTCAAGGAGGATACAACTAAGATTTCGCAGGAGGTCATTAATCCTGTAGTTGAAGAGGTAGCACCAAAGAATGCACCAGTAGTGAGCGAATCAATTCCTTTGGCGTTGGCACCCAGTGTAAAGAAGGCAAAGTCCAAGCGACCTCGTGCAAAGCCCAAAGCAAAGAGGGCTGCAACGAAGAAATAGGAATGTCGAAATTATTGTGTTTTTTTTTGTTCAACTTATCGTTTGTTGACAACCTTCAAACCGTATTCGTTTCATGTATACATAAGATTATATAGTCTCTAGACTCGTCTGTACCTTATTATTGATGTATTAGTTTCTTCCTGTCTTTGGGAAGCTAGTCTCTTATTCTCGTGAGTACAGTTCTTATTATTCCTAATGTCGGTGAAGCAATATCAAATAAAATCAGAAAACCAAAATCTATGCCTCCCTCGCCCTACATGCATTCTCAGCTGCCTTCTTTCGTTTGAACTCTGCACATGGATCACAAGATTCTAGCATTTCCGAAGTCGTAATAATGTTGCAGCCACACCTGGGGACAAGCATGAATAAGATCCATATTTTTGATATGAAGAGTAGACGACAGTGAGCAGGTATTTTATCTAGGTGACATGGGGGGACATTTTCGACATCTACTAACGCACCTTTTCCCACAAGTGCACCCAGAAAAGCCACATTTATCGTTCGTGCATGGTTCTATGTTATGTTCTTTTGCAAAGGCGTGTTTTGCCTGCTGTAGAGAGGTGATGTTGTCATCCATCTTTTATCTTCATAATAACTGTATCATGCTACTTTTGTTTCATTGTTTTTTGTGATGCGAGCTCTGAACTCTGAATGAAGGGTTTAGTGTACACTATGGTATGGTACATACAATAGTGTGTAAGTGAGTTCGCGTCAGGTTACATACCAGTTCCTATGGTACCGTACTTACGAGTCTAAAACCACTTCTCGGAGTATAATTATGGAGGATATGAATGGGGGCAAGCCCCCTTTTTAGCCCCTTTATGCCCCATTTGCCCCATTTGCCCCCTTTTCCACAACCTCTAACAACATGTCTCACAACGATCTCACAACCTCACTATTTCCCCGCTTTGTGAGATGAGTGAGATCGGTACCATAGAATTGAAATAAAGAGCAAACCAAACACTCTATGGCCCTCCTACAGTCTATAGGTCGTCATATTTTGCCTGTGTACTACCTCCGTGCCTGCTGGGTGAGGGCGTTTCTTCATCGTTTCTCAACTACAGATTTTGGCGATTAGGCCGCAGCGGCCATCCATCATCATACGAAGAAGGGTCTCGCTGCTGTTGCTATACTCGTTATCTATTACATCAGCTAATAATCGTTTATCATGTCCTTATTTGGAACTTAACAGTGAGAGAGAAAATCTCAATTTTGAACGAAGCTATCTTGCCCGAAAAAAAGAGGCGGTAGAAAGAGATGCGGCTGCAGCCGCCGTCGCCACTCGTCGCCACCACTTCATTGGTACCTTTAGACAAGTCTTGCCTCAATGATGAAGTACATGAAGATGCATTAGTACCTTTATACGAGTCTGTCGTAATTGAGCAGACACATCAACAGGAGGTTCGCTTCTCGAGTAAAGATGCTGAAGAGTTGGATGCAAAAGTAACCGAACAAGAGCAGTACAAGAAATCGTTGATGGAAATCTCATTGAGGATATTGGTCTTGCTGGAGGACTTCTAGAGCTAGAGGATGTTGACCAAGAGCATTGATAGACCTTCTATTTCTTCCAAGAAGAAGAAAAGGAAGGCACTGGTTTCTGCTTCGGTCCCAAAGATTTACTATTACGATACAAATTACAGAAGAAATGATGATACGTCAGAGTAAGAGGATTTTAGAAATGGACGTTGAATGAGGAATGACCGTCCTTCGTCCATGGCCCAAGAAATCTGTTCTGCTTCGCATTTGTTATCGATATGATAAAGTTTATGAATTGTGTTAGCTTACTACGAACCTACACCCTCATTCCTTGTACTGCTCATCATCATCGAATTTTCCTTTTCCTCTGAAGATACCGAAGATGCATCACTCTCGTGATTGGCACTGATAGATACCTCGTCGGTAATTGCCAACAACAAAAGCAAACTTCTCCTGATCCTGACTATAGGGAGGACTGTCAGGAGAAGCGAGGTTCTCTTCTTCCTCCTCGGAGGATGAAGAACCCTTCTTTACAGGGTTAGTTCTTTTCGAGAGGCAAACTGTTGCAACAATAATTCTTCTCTGTCTCCTCGCTGCTCTCTTCACTGCACTTGCAGCCGTTTTCCAACAGACTGGACTTGGCGTTATCCTCTGACAATTGGTATCTGCTGACTAGGAATTCAGCCCTCGTCTCACAGCTAATGTCAGATGCCCCAAGCCACTTGTTACTTCCACAAAACTTGACAGTGCTGCTATCGCTCAGTTTAATAATGTCTTTTTTACATGAAAGGGATTCTCAGCCACTTGTGCGTCCAGGATCATGCACATTTTTTCCTTTTTCTCTTGACCATACCGATCTATCCAGCAAGACTTGCACATCGGAGACTCACAAAGTGAACAATCCGTGACAGAAGTATTGCATGCAATTTTAACACTTTTTTTGTCAACCCCAGTCTCTGGGTTAAGACAATAATCATCCCAAAGCTCAAACAGAGCCAACTTTGATAGAATCTTATCTGTTTTCCCACCATTATTTCCACCATTAGTTGAGGGCATGCCCAACCAGTTGTTTTTGCTTGGACATAATTCAGGGATACCCCCCGAAAGCCTCCAGGCAAAATCACGATCCCAAATTTTGATTGTATGGTTTGTTAGACGAGATCGACCTGTCGCACTTTCCACTAAAAGACCATTATTCATTTCATACTCCTCGTCAGAAACACGTTTTGCTCCAGGATGTGATGGCGGGTGACCTCCGTCCCACTCGATTTCCAATTGCCATAAGAGGTGATTGAGCATGAGTTGATCATCGCACTTATCTCCACACTTGTTTACAGCCATATCAAGAAACCGTGCTGTCTCTTCAGAGGAGCGAAAGAAGTGATGTCCACCACAAACTACAAAGCCATGTTTGCGATGTAAAGTCAGAGGATATCTCATTTCGTAAGCGTGATAGACATCAAACCCCTCTTCTATAAAACCTACCGGATTAACATAACGGGAAAAGACATTGTCGACATCTGTCACCATGATATGAGTCCCATTCTTCACCATATCTCGTGCAAATTTCATCCGTGCAGCAAAAATTTGCCTCCCAAATCCCGTCACTAATATGGAACGACAGAAGCAGAGTCAAAAGGCAGGTAAGTGAGCAATCAACAAACAACATGGTGTACAACTAAGCTGCATATATTAGTTATACAACACTCACCACGTTTTCCAAGTTGGGGACTATCAATAAAGCATGGCAATACTCTGTAGTTCTGACGTATGAGATTATCATATGCCGCCTTGTCGTGTGCGCCAATATAATGCTCATTGTAGCCAAGCTTTGTGAGACGATCATACCACACTTTGGCTATTGGGAGATAGGTTGAATCAGTGAAGCCTAATATTTTGACATCGTACTTTGCAGAGACATCGGGAGATATGTCCCATTGGCCATCAGTTGTAACGAGACCAACCCCGGAAGTGAGGTGTTTTGATGCAATTGTTTTTGTTTGTACTTGTAGTAATGATGGCGTTGATCTCAAATTGCTCGGCAGATCAATCTCTTGTTTGTGATCTTGCACCGAATTACGGGCAAGGGGCTCCAACATGAGCAGGGAAAGAATAACGAAACAGATTGTGATAATGAGGGTCCTCTGAATCAAAAAGGTGGTTCCCCTCCCTCTCCTTTGCCTTTGCTGGGGCGGCGGTGGTGCTGCTGTTGCTGGAGGGTCCATTGTAAAAGAATCTGCAGTTTTATCGTACAAAACAAAAGGAGAAGTAAGCAACTACAATGGTTGTTTGTACTATTACCACAAGAGTATTATCTAAAATGGTTGTAACTGCAAACAAAAATCTGGTCGTAGATTGATCGTACAATACCTACGGACATACTGTACAGGTCAAAACCATTTTCGCCCGCCATTCATGTCAGCCACTGTAAGGCAATTATATATATTGCGTTTTGGTGCCGCAAGCGCAGAAAAGCTGTCTGAAGGGCTTAAGTTTTGCTATACATGCTATCATCCTGTAAAGAAACACCTCAATATGGTAACAAAAGGATTCCAGATTCTGTCTGATCAACCCGAAGTCGATTTTAGATGATGATCACCATGAAGATATTAATAATATCACATGTATCATCATGGACCCTCCAGCAATAACACCAGAACCTCGCAACCGGCCACGGCCGCCACGGCGTAGAGGAGCTCGCTTGGTTGAGTATATTCTTCATTTCACAATCTGCTTTGCCATTCTGTCGTTGCTCAAATTGGAGCCCCTTGCTCGTACTTCGGTGCAAAATGACAACAACGACATTGATCTACCTCAACAACTGCCATTGACTACTGAAGCTGAAACACGAATGCTTCTCCCATTAATGGAAAAAGAAAAACATGCTCCGACGATGGAGAAAAATCGCAGCAGTTCAAAAAATCATATCCAAATAGAAAATTCCATGCCAGGATCAAGTGATTGGGTGCTAACGAACCCTGCTTTGCAAAGGGAGGTGGAAGGATACATGTCAAGAACAAGCATCCAAAGAGGCCAAAATATTTCTCTTTTCTATTCGTCCCAAGAAGCAGAACAAGTCAAAGTAGAAGTGTTTCGATCTGGGTGGTACAGTGGTGTGGGTGGACGAAAAGTTCTTTCAGCGACTGCTCCGGGTATAAACCAAGATATGCCGCTTTCTGGGAAAGACGGGTTGATTGTTTGTCAATGGAGAGATCCCTTTGTGTTGAGGACGGAGAAGAATTGGACAACAGGAGTATATCTAGTGAAGATGACAGAGTCCAAGTTAAACACTCAAAGTTATGCCATCTTTGTTTTGAGAGCTGATGATCTTGGTTATGGTGAAATAGATATTACGTTTCAATTACCTTTCAATACTTATCAAGCATATAACATTTGGGGAGGGAAAAACTTATATAGATGCACAGATAGCGATGGGTGTCAGCAAGCTAGAAAAGTTTCTTTTGATCGCCCTTACGCTGGACCCGAGAATAAACTAGGCGCATTTGGCACAGGAGCAGGTGAATATTTGTCAAACGTACAACCCCTAGATTATCAAACGATTTGGAATACAAGAGAGGGGGGAATCAGCTCGGCGGCATCGTGGAATTACAACATGGTAAGATGGCTGGAAAGAAATAGCTTGTGTGTGACATATGTGACGAATACAGATGTACACATTAGACTGCCATCTCTTGCAAAACCGAAGCTTTTTCTTACGCAGGGTCATGATGAGTATTGGAGTTGGGAAATGAGAGATCATGTAACGGCATGGAGAGACGAAGGAATTCATCTGGCGTTTTTGGGTTCTAACACGGCATATTGGCAAATTCGCTACGAAAACGTGGACAATGCACATGGGGATGAAGAGCCGCGTACAATTGTGTGTTACAGGAGATTGAGGATAGAAACGAACAAGACGAAGTATGCGTCAATAAAGTTTAGAGTAAATCGCCCGGAGGCTCTTATGATTGGGTTGGAATACGCGTTTCCAGGCGGCGATCCGTTTGATGAAGACTTGATTGTGTATGACAGTTCGCATTGGATATTTAATGGTACAGGAGTCTCAAAAGGGGATAAGATTCCAGGTTTGCTTGGATGTACGAACACCTGTTTGCTTGTCTTGCTTCTTTTCGCCTTATGTAGTAGGTACCTCACAGAATGTCCTTTCTTTACCCTGCTGCTTTTAGATGAAGTTGACCGTATCAACAGCCGTAGTCTCGTCCCAAAGGGAGAGAATACTGAAGAGGCTATCCCAGTTGAAAGTGTTGTCAAACTTTTTGAGACACCGCTTATTACTCGACGAAACGAAAGAATCCACGCGCATGGGGCTATCTACCAGAAGGAGAATACACATGTGTTCGGTGCTGGTACAATGCAGTGGTCTTGGGGGCTTGATGACTATGGCGTAGAGCAGGGTTTGAGGTCATCGCGCCTGAGTCATGTTGTTGAGACAATGACTTGGAATTTATTTCGGGCTTCTGGAATATTACTGAAGGCTGACATGCCAAGACAACAGAAATCAAAGAAAAACCCTGGTGAGGGATGGATTTATGAACCAAAAAATCTCGACTTCTTCTGGAAAAAAATGTGGGATAGACCATTCTTAAGAGAATTTTGCTCTCACCTTCGGAAGTACAAGCGTATTATTGACATTGGTGCACGAGGATACAACAGAAACTGCAAGAAATTGATCAATTCTACTACTACTACATACTTCCAAGTTGAGCCTTTTCCGCCCTCTTTAGACGAGATGAATAATGGGACGGTTTGCTGGAGTGCTACATGCAAGAGGTACCTGACAAATATCCGATGTTGAGACACTCATTTGACTTAGTTCTAGATTTTGGGGTATTTGGGTGGGAAAGTGTGCAGGAGACTTTCGGTGTATCTGAAATACAAAAGTATGTTGAGTCTGTTTCCTTTCTCCTTCACGAGCATGGAGTTTGGGTACTGAAAATTGATAAAGGCTTCGTTCCAAATCAGGATGAGTTTTTCCGTAAGTATCTCCTGCCCTACTTTAGTTTGGGAGACTTTGAGGTATACAAAAGTGGCCACACAATCAAAGGTGGGAAGTGGTCGTTCTATTTCTTACACAAAGAAGTTGCACAAAGTAGTGTGAAACTGTAGTGATTCATATCAGCAACACATGCAGCTCAACAAAAGTTTACAATGTAGACAGAGCCATTCGGCTCTTGATCAGCGCTCTTTCAGCCCTTATCTCTCTTACCTCGGATTCGGATATGATGTGCCACCGACCCACCGAGCAGCCACCAAACATCGATTTTATCACCCCAACCGCATCCAAACATCCCTAGTAATGATGGAGAGTGTTTTCTACCACTTTCAGCTCTCGTTTACAAGCCGAAATGCGCAATATCTATGTGGAAGTCGGATGGGCCGTCTTATTCGAAAATGTTACAAATTTACAGTGTTTAAAAATTGGCTAGCTCTCGCAACAGACGACCGATTCACCGTATCAAGGCACGAAAACGGGTACAGATAGTGGTTGAGGGACTGGTTGAGGGGTGAGGTTGTCGGAGAAGAAATTGGAACGAGCGAATGTGAAGAACAGAAGGGGTTGATTTTGTAACATTTGAACGGGCCTTTTGAACTCGGCTTCGCAGTGTGTTTTCAGTGCGAAACCCAAAAGACCCCGTAAACTCGTAGAGGGCTTAATTTCGCAGGCAACGTACTTGTGTTTAGTGGAGGAGCCAGTTTATGTTAATAATTGGAACGAGCGAATGTGAAGAACAGAAGGGGCTGATTTTGTAACTATTACAATACCAGCTGCATACCAGTACAGTATCTTCATTTTTCATTTGCCTTTTGCCGGTCCACTCTCTCGGTCTGTGCTTGATTTGTTCCATCTCGCTTGTTGTTGTTGAGCCTTGAGCCGTCATTATGTAGTTGTAGTCTAGTGTGGTTAGTCATTAGATTTAGATAGCAGTTATCCCACTCCCCTCCCTTTATATATTTTAACCACAAGCAGTCTTTGTCTCTGAGAATGAGATCAGCAGAGTTCTCTGTCTCGCATTGCATGCCTTGGTAACTACGTTTTGGTCGGACGTCGGACAGTCTTTATGTACATCAGCGACCCAGGGGACGCAAGCAAAACGGCGAAGGACTACTGGCACCGCTCTCCGCTCGCCGCTTCGCGTGATGCGATAAAAATGAAAGCGTCCCCCCACCGACCACCGAGCAGGCGTGTCATCAAACAACCCCGACGATATATATAATGGAAGTCGACGATAAGGGCCACCGCCATGGCAACTTCCCCAACTACTACTCTTTTCACCCTCCACAAAACAGGTTGCTAATTCTGGAGCAATGTGGGCTAATGACTCACATTCGACGCGGATTGTTTGGATTCGATGACGTTGATTTGGGCGATGGAACAAAATCAACATCATCCAGAAATACAAAGAGACCGAGGTTAGAGAATGTAACATCTACAGCTATAGAAGCAACGTGTGATTCGAACGCGGCAGATTGCGAAGACGACAATATTTATTATTGTGATTTAGGTTGTAATGAAGGTGATTTGACAGTGGCCATGGCTTCGTCCTTATTGAAAGCTGCGCACAACAATGAGCAAGTTGTCAGATCTTTGGGGTTAGATATAGATCCAATATTGATTCAACGGGCCAGTGACAAATTTTCTCACAAAGGTGGAGGTGACGATTCAGAAAAGAAAGTGATGCCAGTGTTCAAAGCTTGCAACTTGTGCTCCGATGACGAGCACAATAATGCTTGTTCTAGTTTCTTCGCAAACGCAAGAAATACACAACATGACGCGATACCCAAAGAGTTGTTTTCTCTTACGACAATATTCAGCACTACAATGTGGATACATGTTCATGGGGGAGATGATGGTTTGACGAAGTTCCTTGAGCGTGCTTGTGGCTGGACGAAGAAGTATATCTTGATTGAGCCACAACACTCATCTAACTACAGGAAGGTAAATGTAAGACTCCGCAAGATGAAAAGACCTGAGATCGATGTAACAATCGAAAGGCTGAAAATGCGGGCTGATATCGAAAATGAAATCGAGAGAGTCGTAACTGGGTGTGGATTCCGTAGAGTAAAGTTGGATTTAGACGCCGGGGAACAAGGAGACGACCTAAGAACTTCCTGGAATCGGACTTTGCAACTATATGAGCGGACTGAGACGCGTGTGGAAGATTACGAGTAGTAGTGGTATTAACACAACATCAACACATAACTACGAAACACTTACGTTTGTCTGAAGATTTTGGCCTTTCTTTACTCAGGGGAAAGTATGTATTCGTATGAAGATTCAGTCGCACATCGCAAAAAAGTGGCGATTCGAGCTGATGAAAAGTTGCTGCCGCATCAACATTAACTCACAAAACTCACAGAGAACATTAAAAACCCCAAACTCCATGTCCTCTTCAGACGGAGACAAGGAAACAATGCCTAGGCACTCACATTTTCATTTATGGGCGATGAACCGTTGCCTGCTCATCGATCTGCACGATATCGTAAGCAACAAGAAGAATCATAACACAAAGATGCCAGTCACCGATGCGGCGCCTTCCAAAGTGGTGAAGAAGCCTGATGCTGCAATAGCAACAAGGTTACTGTCACATCGAATGAGAGGAATTTGCATTTCCATAAAATCAAGTATCTAGTCAGGACGGGCATGGGAAGATTTCAAACTTACAAATGACTTGACGAGACCACATTTGTCTCGAAAATGACTTCTCTCCAGCCGATATTGCTTATTATGTCTCCCATGGCTTGGAAGCAGACGACCAGATATGTAGTGCAAGAGAGCTCTTGAGTTCTCAAAACGTATTGGCGATTCCGCGTCAGGTGCTACCATCGAGGGAGTGTGGGCCGTTAGAAAGGATCATGGTTCGAGGTCAAGGAGTCGAGTGCAGAAGAGGATAACTGCAACAACTATTGAGGAACTCGAAGAACATACGAAGACAATCATAATATTCCGGACTGCGGAAATTGGCCAGTGAATTGTTTCAGCAATTCCATGGGATGTATTTGCAAGCTAAAAAGAGGAGTCGGTACCAACTTACTTGGAGACGGCCACGAGCGCAGGATGGATGATTTCTCGTGTTTGACAAGAAATATCCGGTACTGGTTTAAAATTACTTCAGGCCACCTGACTCGCTTGAAAGCCTCTGTCAGGATCTCTTCCTTCAAGAAAAGTATCGGCAAGTGGCAATTTAGCTGTTCCGGTTCCGGCATGATTCTTTTCGATCGACGTGGAGAGAACAAGAAGAAGCTCCACCGTAGGCTCCAGTCACTGGCCGCCATCAAAACTCACGATGGCACCGAGCTCTCGGCCGCACTCAATGATTCTGATTGCGAATTGTTCGTATGCTTCGGCGAATTCCAAACAGACGAGGACCAAGCTATCATCCTCAAAGACTTCATCGATCGAGGAGGCTCTGTCGCAGTTTTCAGCACAGAAGCAGAATCGAACATCAATCAATTCCTAGATAACTTCGGCATACAAATCGAAGAAGGTGCCGTGGTGAGAGCCGTATATCACAAGGGCTACTTGCATCCAAAGCATGCCCTCGTCCAAAACGGTATTGTGCAACCATTCGGCGACAGAGACGAACGAAATTACCACGGCGCTGATGGTGACACGAGCACATTAATGAAATTTGTTTACCCAAATGGAACAACGCTGCGTGTGGAATCCCCGGCGTTCACTCTTCTTTCATCTGGATCGACGTCGTATCCAGTTGATTGCCCAGTCGCTGCGGCATGGGAGGCACTTGCAGGTAGAGGTCGATTAATTGCGGTTGGATCCGGCGATATCTTCTCCGATGAGTGGCTAGAGCGAGAGGACAATTCAAAGCTATGCGATGTACTGTTCAAGTTTCTACTCCATCAAGCCGTGGAATTCGATCCTTCACTGGGAAGGTCCGACTTTGAGGAAAAGGAATGCGTCCCAGACATAGCATCGCTCTCGAACTTGATCAAACCATGCCTACAGGATGTTGACCCGCTACCACAAGATTACACAACGCTTCTTTGCGACGATCAGTTCGGATTTACAATGGATCATATCCCGAAAGTCATTGATCTATACAAGAATCTGAATGTAAATTACGATTCGCTTTCTCTGATTGAGCCTCACTTCAACTGTCCTCTTCCACCATTGCAAATGGCAACGCATGCACCAAGAATGCCAGAACTACCACCACCAGAGCTGGAATTGTTTGATCTCGATGAATGCTTCACGGATATTCGTACCCGATTGGCACGACTTGCTGATAAATGTTCCGAAGATTTCGACTTGGTGAATTATGTTCGACAGGCTGGTTGGATACTTGGAGTAGATGGCGGTTGTCGTGGTGACGAAGATGACGAAGGAAAGGCGAAACATGTTCTGCTTGCTGTGGCGAAGGTGATATTGAAAGCCAAAATGCAACAGGACGAGAGTAGGTAGAAATCCACACTTCCCTACTGCTGGTTAAAATACTACTCTCACTACTCCAAGTGTCGCACTTTGAACAACATCAGCGTCAGTTGTAATCCATGACCGACGTTGATCCATTGCTTCATTTGCCAATTGATCAGCGACTTTATTTTGTTCACGATACACATGGTCAAATGAGATCTCGCTACTTGCGACATTGTTTTTGATGTCGACAATCAAGCGTTGACATTGTTGATGAAGAGGCTTTAAAACATCGTTGCACTTCCAGTTCCCTTTGAGTTGTTGAATGATTAGATTAGAATCGCCATATACATTCAACTTTAACAACGGTATGGCGACAGATGATCCTGCCGACGATGATGCATTTGCTTCAACCAGTTCGCATAATAATGCGCGTGCTTTTTTCAATCCAACAATCAAGCCGTGATATTCTGCATAGTTATTTGTTTTCCTGTCTCCGCAAAATTCACGAATCAAGTATTTAGTTGTGATTGGGGGATTCTTTGTGTTGTTGACCGCTATTACTTCAGCCCCAGCACCTGCTACTCCTGGATTACCACGACTTCCACCATCAAAATGAACTGTAATACAAAAGTGAGTATTAATTTTTTTGAACGGGTGTTGATTGCTTCTTTTGTTCTGAGATATATATGATGCACCATCATTCACACCACGTGCCCTTTTCTTTCCAACACTGCTGCAAGAAGAAGCATCAGCGGCAGCTGGTGGAGGAGAGGCACCGTTTGAAATCATGAACACTTGCGCATCGCCACGTGCCTTGAAGCTCTTGAAAATTGCTCCACTAAATCCTGCTGTTTGCGCTTTGCATTCATCCCACGTTTGATATATCCCAGGCACCCTGCCTTTTGCGACTGCGTACCATTTTGATTTCGGCATGGGTGCGATTGTGAAGTAATCCAGAGCTTTCTTATCAGAAGTCGGGTATGAAATTTACCGTGCAGGCCAACTATCTATCTGTAAACATAAATCAGATACGTGAAGCTGTTCAATTGCATACTTATTAATATGAAGATTAGATACAGGCCATAGGCAGCCCAGGATCGAATCTTAGAATTAGAAGCCGCCCTGGCTGAGTCAAACTGCTCTCGTTTTGGGTGCAGATCTTAGTATTGATTCCTACGTGGGTGGTAGGACCCCCTGACCCCTCCCGCGCTTTTATTCCCCTCATTTCTCATTTTTTTCAACCACCATGAATGCCAAGCAGCGGCCGTCAGTCATAGACCTTACAGACGAAGCAACTGTAGTTCACTCTGTAACTCCTGAGCTGCAGCAGCGCCCTACCAAGCAGCGCAGAATCTCACGACGCATCCAAGAGGCTCGGGCAAGTGGTGATGGTGATGGTCAAAGTAGCAAAAAAGATACTCCCAACAACAAAAAAGTATCTTCTTCATCTGTTGATGTAGAACAACAACCCTCCAAAAGCGACACTGATGTAGTATACCGCAAGAATGATTATTATGAGGTAGAAAACATACTTGACAGGCGCACAAAGAATTACGGAGGCGATTCAGTAGCTGGAGGGCGTAATGTTGTAGAGTATCTTGTCAGATGGAAGAACCCACCTGACTACACGGGCGAAGGGTCTTACTATGAAGATTCGTGGCAGGTTGCTGAGAATTTGGATCCATACTCTTTGGCTTTAGCATTTCGCCTCTTTCCTATGGATGGTGATGCAGATAGAAGCAATAATGAAAAGGAAGAAGATATTGATAGTGGTGAAGATGAACTCGACCTGCATCTTGACCTTGACGACGATCTCTTTGAGGAGGAAGAAGATGATGTTTCAGAAGAGGAGGAAGAAGAAATCCTTTCGGGCGATGCAAAGGACGATGGAGAATATGATATAGTTGAGGAGATAGATGTATAAACGCACCGTGCCATTGCTCATCTTGGTGACAGCGACTATGATAGCCCTGGGACTGTTGAATTGGAGTTGAACAGAAAGACATACAGAGTGGGGCAGTCATTCATATCTCCAAACGGGGATTCGTTTTACACTATTTCTACAATCTTACCTATTCAAAGGAAGGCAAAGTGGTAAGTGTTTCTCATGTCAATTCAGCATTGATGTAACGTTCGAAGCTCTCATCTTCTCTTGACCAGTCTCGAGTACGTGAAAATGGATACATGCTGCTTTGCTTGTCCGAAAGGAAAGGAAGGAACGTTTATTCAGTTGTCAGATGAAGTGATATTGGATCTATCATTGCTCAAAACATACACGCCATCTACGTCATTACATTTGAAGAAATTCTCAATGAAGTACGAAGAGTCAGAGAAGCAACGTAGTTTTTGCTACAGCAATAACGAAACTGCTAAGGTGAATCACCATCCTACAGGCAAGCCTACCGTGTTGGAGTTGTTTGCCGGTGTCGGTGGGATGTCACTAGGCTTAGAAAAGGCTGGATTTGATGTTAAATGGGTCGTAGATTCCGATGAACTGGCTGCAGCCACACTCACAGCTAACAAAACAAACTCCGTGAATGTGTACACTGAAAAACTCTCTAAATTTTTGAAGAGTTGTTTGCAAGAAGATCCTGCCTACCCCAAACCTGGTGAAGTTGATCACATTCACGCTTCTCCACCATGTAAAGGATTCTCGAGGGCTAATAGGAATGGTGGCAGAGATGATACGGTGAATAATAAGGTAAGCCTATCAGATGCACCCGTAAGTCTATGGGATCCATCTGCCTCAAAACTAACAATACTCTGCAAATCCAGCAAACACTTTTATCCGTCAAGGCCATTCAACACTTCAAACCAAAGACCGTAACGTTTGAAAATGTCACAGGCCTGTTGACTCCAGATTTCAAGGGATACCTGAAGTCTGTTGTTGCTAGCCTATTGACCATGAAGTATCAAGTTAGAGTCGACGTATTTAATGCAAGTGCCTTTGGAGACCCTCAACATAGGCGTCGCTTGTTCATTCTTGCTTCACGACATGATTGCTTGTTACCTGCCTCGCCGCTGCCTACTCATGGCCATGGTGGAAACCTTTTACCAATCAAAACTTGCAGGGATGCCCTTCAGATGTTCGACAAAGAACCCACAAGTTCCGGTGCAATTTTGTTATCTTCAACCAATACTAAGATTTGGAACCATATTGCTCCCCGCCTTGCACCGAATATGGAAAGAGACTACGAGTTGATAGCAGACGAACCCTCGAGGACTGTTCTCGCAAGGTCGAGACCTCACGTTCATTACAATGGGAGTCGCTACATCTCAGTAAGGTAGGTACAGCTTGTAAAACATGAGAATATATCCCTCTCTCACCAATTTTACTCACTTGATTGTACTGTCAGAGAGGCTGCTGCACTCCAATCCTTTCCCTCTACTTACAGATTCTTTGGCAGTTTATCGTCTCAGTACTCGCAAGTAGGCAACGCCGTGCCTATCTGTTTAGCGACTGCTATATCAAGAAGTGTCATTCGAGTTCATGGAGCGCCATGATAGTGTTAGATGATAGACTCTCAGGCATTAAAACTTAGACTTAAAATATATATCAACGTAGACATTCAGAACAAAAATCATATGATTATCCCTGTAACCTACTTATGAGCAGTATTCCTCAAATTCGTTCACGCAGAAACAGTGAATATTCCTCCGGGCGCGACTCCAGTGGGAACTAAGACAATCAGTGGCTGCCCCGTAAGTGGATGCGCTACCTGAATTTGCTGGCCACTTCTAACGTTTGGCGGCACTTGCACCTGAAAAGTGAATGGTTGGACAGGAACAGATGAAACCATAACTGGAGCGAACCCCGATGAAGCTGTTGACGGCGGTGGTATAACGTGAAGGTTTCCGATCCCAGCTTCGTACGAATTGTCAATGTAGCAACCAACATCGCCGTTCAAGACAATGTCTCCGTCATTGTTGTAGTCCATTGATAAATCAATATCTGCCTCTTCGTTGTAATCGTCAACAACGATTTTCGAAGTGCTATAGTTTGTACTTGCTTGGGGCATTATTCCACGGCTGTAAAAGAATTGAACTAGTTGGTCTGGTATCTCTTCTAAAGTGGCCCTCGTTAATGCTGTTTTGTTGTTTTCATACTTGCTAAACTGGACAAATTGTACAATATCCCTATTGACTCCAGAACGTGTCTCGAAGTCGTCTAAAAATTGCATCGCGCTAAAGTCTGCATTTCCAATGCCCACAATTACAATTGAGAGTGGCGCGTCAGCAACGGATGCCAGTACTTGTTTGGTAGCCTCAACATCAGTTACTGCACCGTCCGTAAGGAGCAGCAAAATGCTGTATGACAATGGGTTGATTTGATAACGTTGTTTTGCTTGAGCTGCAGCGAGCTGAATTACTTCAGTAAATACCGTGGGGCCACTCATAATCAGAGGTGTCTTGAATACTCCCTTGTATGCATCCAGAATACCCATGACCCCGTGTACTTCATTGCTTGGGCCAACTTGAAAGCAATGTCTAACAACACCATCGTACTTGGCACCAAATCCATAAACTGGGAATTGCTGATCGCTGTCGTATTTTGCAACAATGCCTCCAACAGCTGAGATTGCCTTTTCATAGCCATTCATTTGCCCATCGCGGCTGAAATGATGCAAAGTACCAGGTCTTCTTGGATCGCCATTGCTACCTGTGAAATCAATCGCCACACTCATATTCAGATCGCAGTTTCCTGAAATATAGTCGACAAATGTTGGTTTCTTTGGTGGTGGTACTGGCACAGGCAATGGTAGTCCGCCGTTCAAATTCATGTTTCCAAAATCTGCCACAGGCATAGGTTCGGGCATTACTGAAGGTTGAGTCACCGACACAGTTGCAGTGGCCATAACAGGAGCAGACACAGGTTTCAACACCGACGAAGTCTCCGCACCAATAATCTTGCATTCATCTACAGATATTGTTCCGAACGATTTTGAACCCATCGTCAATGTAAACGTCCCACCGGCACTCCTGACCAAATCATTTACAGTAGTATCAAAAGCACCCATTTGATTATGCTTTCCATTTTTCTCATGATCAAATACTGCCACTTGAATCCTCCTATTCAAGTCTCCATCACACAATACATTGATATCAATTGATGCAGGTTCCCACTTTGGATTTAAATTGTTTTTCACATGTTTGCCTCGATAGACTGGTGTCCACGATCCTCCACTAGCTCCATCATAGGTACGACGTACCTCAAAAAAGGGATCCGATTTGCCAAATAATCCATCTACATTTTTGAGTTTGATTCCATGCAAACGAAGGGCCAATTTGCCAGCCGATCTGGTTGGAGCTTTAGTTACACGAGCAAAGAGTAAGCCACCCCTTTTTAGTTTTTTGGCCTTTATGCTTCCACGGCTACCAAGGATATCTCCAATTTCGAATACCGCGGCTGTAATAGTGAAGAGGAAGTGTGTGCGTGTGTGTGAGAAATCATCATTTGAGTAAAGATGAAAGAAATTTACTTCATCTGTCTTTCGTCCATTCTCGAAAAAAAAACTTACATCCCATGGGCTTATCACTCTGCTTCCTAACCTCATCAACAACCGATACATTAATATGCGTCTCCTTCCCAAAGTTATAATCAAATAGAAACGATGTTGTCCATTTAGGAGAGAGCGAGTTTTTGATCACTTCCGTTTTCCCCAGCACTCGTGGCTTTTCGCCAGGTCCGGAAGCTAGTAGTGTTACAATGGCAAATGGATCGGACGTTCCCTTGCCCAGGCCGGCGACATTTTTTAGTCCAGTTGCGTGGAGGGTTAGTTGCAGCTTTTCCACTGTCATCTCTTGATTCTCTGATATAGTTGTTGAGTTTTCTAGAGTATAGCGTTGGTACTCTTTTCTGTTGCTAGAGTAATAATGATAAATGAAGACAACGTCCTATACAGTGCGACTCGGGGTCTTCGGAGTGTCGTTTTCTTAGTTTTATTATGCAAAGTGTGAATGAGGAGGGCACTAATGTGATCGATCTGCTTTGCCGTTACAACACTGAACACCGGTGGCTATAGGCGCGGTATGAATGTAGCTACGGTAGGGTTCTCCTGGCTGGGTTCTTAGCTTGGTTCTTAGGTTACTTGGCGTGTGCGAGCGTGATGCGTGTGGAATTCGGATCCGGAATCCTCGGAATATCTCTCTCTTTTCTTGATTCACCGCTCTTACTCATCACTCATCACAGCTTCTTTCTCATTTCCGCTGATGACGCCATACACCATTCCTGCCATAGCTGAGCGCCGTCTCTACGCCACGAAGAAGTACACCACGAAGCCTCCTCTGTCCATAATGCACAGATTAGTAGTAGCATTGATTGCTGTGATGGGTGTTGTAGCTCACTCCTTTCAAGCGACGTCTGTAGTCGGCCCTCTGCAAAGTCGTAAACCAATAAAAGGAGGTGACGATGACATAGAGCCAAACAACAGCAACACTAGCAAGCGAAGAACATTTCTAATATCCAGCGTATTAACTTCTTCATCGCTCGTATATCCATTCAATCAAGAAGCACTTGCACTTCCATTCCTTCAACAAGAGCGTAGACAGCTAGAATTATGTCTTGTTACTTTACTCAGAACGAAATATTGGGCACAGAATGTTGCCAAATCAATTAATGCTAAACTATTGTCGCCTACAACTAATAGTAATTCCACTTACGCGATTGAATTATCAGACACACAAAGAAAACAACCCTACTTAGAAGCAAGGCTGGGGGCCAAGGCAATACTGACAAAAAAGATAGGGGGAGGAGCAAATTCAAATGTTATAAAGCTTGCCGGTTTCCAACTGAAAGAATGTCTTGACGACGGTAGATACTGGTGTACAGAATTGGCCAAGACAAACCAACTACCAGGACAATCCACTGGACAGTTAAAAAATGGCAACAGATTTTGTAGTAATGAACTTGAATCGATATCTGTTGAAATAATCGAATCTCTCGCCTCGCTTGTTGAATTTGATGGACTTGAGACTACGACAGATCCGTCTCCGCGCTCCTCACTTATGATGAATATGTACGATAGTACGAAAGGTAGGTTTGTGTATCGAACGTTGGTGGAACGAATCATCCCCAGTTGTGATCGATATCTACAAGCATTTGGGAGTGAGAGGCTAAACGTGTGTCAAGAGTTTGTGAGGAGAGAATATCCTGATGAAATGCCAATAGAGGTGCTACAACATCTCTATGATGGTGCCGCCTAATACTTATACTTAGTAAGTTTGACATGGTAAAGAACTTATGAAAATAATGAATGTCGAGTATTTGACGAACTTGTCTTCGTCCTCATGCACAAAACTGGATACGAACATCGCACCATAATCAAATACACCATATAATCCTTTCAGACTTATTAAATCACACCGGTGTCATCTCTGTCTTCTTTGATGACATCTCCGTCTTCTTTGGCGATCCCCCAGAAGATTCAGGTTTCGCATTTGGAGTCCAAACAAATCCGATCTCGTCCAGAAGTTTTATGCGTTCATCGGAAAGCCAGTTAGTCTTTCCATTGTTTCGTTGAGCATATTGAGCACGCTGATTCATCACCCACCAAGATAGCTTCTTATTTTGAGGATATCCATGAGGGACCCGACAGTGCTGTTGTTTGTGCGAAAAACGAGGATTTTGTTAGAGAGAGGATGCTGGATCAGCAAGCAGGAATGTAGCTAGAGAGAAAGGAGATAAGAATATAAGCAACTCACTCCTTCGACCCGTTTATACTCCACTAATTCATTGTATCGTTGCGTCCACCTATTTTGGTGAGGTTCATTATCAGCCTTTCCTTTTTCTTTCTGCTTAGCGGCAGGTTTGGTTGCTGCTTGTTCCTTTGGAGCTTCACCTCTCTGAAGGGTTTGAAGATGTGTCGTCGAGACAGGAGGAATTTGACTTTGTCGAAATTGCTGTTGTTGTAGCAACCAGGACAGTCCCATCCCAGTTGCATCTACGCCTAGTGCACGAGCTGAGGCAACATGGTTTGGTATGTGCATGCTGGGAACCATCCCGTGCATCAAATTATTCACCATCGTGAATTGAGACAAGCCCATACCTCCTACTCCTACACCCATAAGAGCAGCCATGGGCACGTCATTCATATTATGCTGCTGGAACGAGAGTGGCTGAGCATTCGGCGCATAAATTCGTTGCATTGGATTGATTTGATGCGGATTGAATAAACTTCCTGAAAGCTGTTGCTGAAGAGTTAGTAGATGCTGCTGCTGGAGTATAGATTGTGGATGTAGCTGTTGTTGAGTAAAAGGCTGATGACCAACCGTCGCCGCCGCCGCTGCTGATATTCCTGTTGCTGCTATTGAATGAGGCTGTCCTCGCCCCAATTGGAGCTGTTGTTGCATCACAACTGGGGAATTTTGCAGCAGCATCTGCGTTTGTGTCATCACTGATTGTGGTTGGACTACAACTGAAGGTTTTTTAGATGCAGTTGCTGCTGCTTGCGATGACAGTGTATTTTTTGTCTGTAGCAGTGCATTCCATTCCTTCATCTCCTGTTCCCTCTTCCTTTGCAGTTCCTGCTCCAAAAGAGTTCGTGCCGACTGTCCAGGGGCAAACGGTGTGGGCAAGAACACTCGAGGGTCGTTCGGAGGAAGTGCCAAATCTTGCGAAGTCAAAAGTGCAGATGCATTCGCAAGCAACTGGATGAGAGTATCATTTCCTAACTCATCCATTCGTCCTGGTTGTTGATAGGTAAAAGTACTATTTCGTCGATCACAAGGAACCAGATCGTCCCCAGCATCGGGAAGACTGGAACAAGAGTCGACATGTGTAAGCTTGGCATCTTCACTTGGCTTCCCGTCTAATGGATCGTCGGAATTGGTGGTGTCAGCGGTATTGCATCTCTCGGGTGAAGTGGGGGGGTGTGACATTTGGATGTATGTTTCAATTATCTTCTGCTGATGGAACGCTAGAACGTCATGTTTAGACATGTGAGCGAGTTGCCTCTAACACAAAAAATAATCGTGGCCTCGAGCAACTGAAACAGAGGAAGGAATGGTCAGCAAGCCACAATAAAGAAGACGATTCTCACCTCCTGTTAGAGAGAGCAGGGTACTATGCTGTGGGCTAAGATAATTTGGTTTCTAGAAGGAGTACCATCCATACACAATATACAGTAACATACTATTGATAGTAGCCGCTAATAGCTCCTAATAGTTGTCCTCGGCAGATCTTCGATGAACTCGGAACGGAACGGGATAAAAGGGGCTTGATGAATCTCCAGTCTTCATCAGCCCTCTCAGCAAAAGCATGAAAGATAACACGAGGGGACTGCTTCGCTGCCGTAAGTACGTATCTACCCTCTACTTAACACACCTATGTACGTAGATACCAGCCACCAGCCACAAACCAGAGTTCGGCCAAAAAAAAAGTGCGTTCGGCGCAAAAGATGATGTCTTTTTTTAATAGCTAATTCCTACAGGGTCGAGTCAAAAACAAGAGTTTGGGAAATAAAAGTGCCGGAGGAAAACCCAGAGGGAGAAAAACGGATATTTTACCCCTTCTATATCCCCAAAATTAATGTTTACTATCCACATCAATACAAAAAAAGTTGAGTGTGCGTACAATATGCAAAACAACATAGCTTGGATCCAGCTGGATCTAGATGGAGGCAGCTGCGTATGAGGAGACACAGCCTACTTATGGTAGACACAGCCCGACAGCTTCAAAGCAATCAAAATGGTTTTAGGGCTAAATATCAGAAGGCAGAAGGGAGATTGAGTGTTTGTACTAAATATTCTAAAGAAGGACATTCTGATCAGACGATACTTCTCATTATTCACTCTTGCACACAGATGAGCGAAATTAATGCCTGGGGGTGAGCACCACAAATCTTTTGCAGCCTTTTCTTTGAATCTCGTCATATCTTTTGTCCTATCTTCTTCTGACTTATGATGTCATTTCATTATTCATTTCACTGTGTGCCAATATTAATCCACACTACAACAGAGCGTATGAGTCTGGAACGACCCAAACAGCTCGACGCCTAGATTGTGGTGGGTATGTTCGTCAAAGGCGTCCAAACACCGACCGGCGCCAGACCCTGAGACCATCCGGATCACCTGAAGAAGGGCAAAAAATCGCGGAACAACAGCAAGCGGGCTTGTCGAGTCACAAGACCAAGTCCACACATACTCTATTTTTTGGAACAGATGACATTACTTCTTTGAAAGAGAAGACAGATGGGAATACGAATGTCCCAGAAAAGCAGGTAACCGAAGAGCCAACTTTTGCAGATGCCAAACAAGCCAAGGAATGGAGGGAAATTCATGATCTAGCTCGATTTGTGTTTCATGTGTACTTCACCAGCAATGATTGTGACGCAGATGATATTGCACAGATGAAAAAGAGTCACTCATCAATCAAGCCAAGTTTGCTGAAAAAGATCAATGGGACAATGCCATGGCTTAATACACGTCTGAAAGGATTGAGTGCCCCCCAAATTGTAAAAGCTCCAATACTTTTTATAGATGCATCTTTTCGTGGTATTGCACAGGTGAGGATGGAATTGTGATTTAGGGAGAGAGCTTGTACATGAAATTCAAGGTTTTCTTACCCATATTCATTCATATTCTCTTCACAGGTCTTTTTCCAGAATAACCCTCTGAGTGGACTGCTGATACTAATTGCCATGTTTGTCCAATCCTCTCGAGTTGCTGTCCATGGTATTATTGCAATCGTTTGTGGCAATCTCTCAGGTCTGTTTATGGGATTTGACAAGAGCTTCTTGAGTTGTGGCCTGTTCGGCTACAATTCATTCCTGGTTGGTTTGGCAATTGCGACATTTGATAGTGCTGAAATACACATGGGTTACAATTGGTCTGCTTTAATTGGAGTGGTTATTACCTCTTACTTTAGCAGTGTTTTATTTGTCATGCTTGGAAAGATATTAGCCCCGTACAAGGTTAGTCTGTGTCCTGTTCAGCCTATGCATGTATCTACATTTGCTCTTTCGCATTCCTGTCTCACCAATAACTGGCAATCTACAATTTCTAATCAGACACCACCATTCACGCTACCTTTCAACATCAGCACATTGGTATTCTTGATGGCGATGAAGCAAATTACTCGAAATGAAGTAGACCAAGAACCTCTTGTGTCTGTAGCTACAACGCCCCTTACTGCTACAGCTTTCTTTGCAGGTTCCATCAGAGGTGTAGGTCAAGTTTTCCTTGCCAACAATATCATATCGGGAGTTTTAGTACTTTTTGGTATCATGCTTTGCTCGAGAATTTCGGCAGTTGCAGCGTTTGTCGGCAGCGTTGTTGGAGCAGGTGTAGCTTCACTTGTTAGTGACGACGTTGCCGCTATTGAAAATGGCTTGTACGGCTTTAATCCGAGCCTCACTTTAACTGCCATGGTCATGTTTTATGTTCCTTCCCTCGGGTCAGTGTCCTTCGGAATACTTGCAAGTGTGGTCACCGTGTTTGTTCAACTGGCTTTGGAAAAGACGTTGCGAGTGTGGTCCCTTCCATTCATGACACTTCCATTTTGTTTCGCGGCACTGGCCTTTGTCGTCATCCAAGGTACAACTTCAAATGTCATTTCTGTACCTCTTAGTTCCATGACAACGCCGGAAGATCATTTGACGAGAGTAAAAAAGTTATCTACTGGCTTTGATCTCTTGTTCGGGGCCATCAGGTCTTCTTCGTATCAGGGGGAGCTTCGGAAGTCGTGGAAATCGGTTGTAGGATACAAGAAAGGTGGGACAACGAGAATGAGTAGTATTTTGCAGGAATACGATGAAGACATACATGGAGGAGAGGCGAGAGGAGGGATCTTCGCGCGCTGCAAACAATTGCTGAAGAGAGATGACCATACCTCTACTAGAGAATCTCGAAAGCAGTCTTTTGCCCAAAGCTTCCGTTTGAGTTCTGCGCTGAAGAGCGGCGCGTTGAGAGATGAAAAGACAGCCTACTGTCGCATGTTCAGCTACATCGACAAAAATGACGAGCACGAGATTTCCAAGAGTCAATTTGAATCCTTTCTCAGGTCTGTAGGATTAGATGATGAAGTCGGACTCGATTTTGCGTTGGAGGCATTCCAATTGATGGATTTGGATGGTTCAGGTGACATAGACTTGGAAGAATTTGTCGCCTTTGCAAAGATCAGCAGGCTTATGCCAGCTATACGCCGCCTCATTGTCAAATTTTTTGATTTTGTTGATGTCAATGGCGACCGAGCTGTGGAAATTGCAGAACTAGATTCAGCTCGTGCATATCTAAGTCTACCTGCTATTTCCGATGCAGATCGTGATAGCCTGAATGCACTCTGTAATGGTGACGATGAACTTGAGTTTGATGTGATTGTGAACTTTGTAACTATCTTCAAGCTCAAATACATTATCAAAGAATACCAGTCGAAGCGTGGTAAGGGAGCTAGTCTGGACGACTCCTTGAGGTCTTCAGTCCGTATCTGAAGAAGATATTCTAGGGAGGGTGTGTAATACTTTTTATTATTTAGATGCGGTAGTGATTATGTAATCTGTTTTGTACTACGCAACGAATTGAGCAAGATCTTTTATAGAAAATGAACATTCTTGATGTATTCTCCTTTACTAGTGCTGAATTTATTTGCAACAGATATTGTCCCCATCACCCAACACATCTTGAAAGTCACGCAACATTTGTCAAATCTCAGGTTCATTGACGTACGTGATTAAAGTGAGCGATTTTCATCGAAGGAAAAATAGAAACAATCAATGATTTTTCATCCGATCTGCTTCTTGAATTTTCAGCTCGGGTACCATAACGATAACTTTTCTTCTGTTATCGTTCAGCGTAAGCCCCGTAATGTCGTCATCAGAACTTGCATCATCCCTCTTCTCTGCCTTTACCTTGATCTTGGTCTTTGCTTTGGCACGTTTTTACTCTATTCAAGTTCAAGGGAATACGAACGTCTATCTGAACCGCGCTTCTCGGGGATACCCGCCCGCCGCCCCGCGAGCAGGCAGAAACGGGGGCCGGCCCGTGCGCAACCATGGGCTCTGTGTCTGTGAAAATAACCTCATCAGCAGCAGCACTCACACTATTATCTCCAATGACAACATTATCTTATATTGAATTACTTCATCCATGTAGTATCAAAAATGGCGGAAAGCAAACGGAAGCGAGAGATAGAGCAGCATGCCGCTGCACCACCTCCGCTGAAAACGAAGCAATCCATTATTAGCGACATCGACACACAAGAAGTTATCTCGCCTGAAAATCCACCATCATGTTGCAAGTTGTTGCCCAAACAGAAGACAAAAAAGACAAAGAAAGGAAAGGACGAAGAGAAGGACCTCGAATTTATTTGGATCTGTACGGAATGTCGCGAGGCCGAGTGCATAGATGATCCCGATGCACCTCTCATACTTTGCGATGGCAAGTGCAGTCGACCATTCCACCCCCCATGTGCCAATCTACTGGATTTGCCACCGGAGGATGTACCGTGGTTGTGTGGGGACTGTCTTCAGGATAGACATCAGTGCTCGGTGTGCAAAGAGTATGGCGACGATGATGTCGATGTCTTTTGCTGTGATGCGAAGGGTTGTGGTTTATTTTACCATCAAAATTGTTTAGACGTGTATAATGTGCATGTGGATATTGTTGAGGAGGAAGTTGCAGCGAAAGGGGGATACTCCTCGGAAAGTGGTGGGGAGGAAAAGAAAGAGTGCAATGATCATGTTATGGATTTGGAGATGAACGCAAAGATCATTAGCAAACCGAAGTTCAAATGTCCTGCACATCAGTGTTGGACATGTGCTGATGACATACCACCGCCCAAAATTATGGATGCGGAGGCTGAAGTAGCGCCTGAGCAGAGTTCCGGAAATAAGAAGGGCAAGAAACGAGGAGGAAAGAAACGCAAAAGCAAAAGTGATGGATCATTTTCATCCATGTGGGGTTCTAAGAAAGAGAAGCTCTTCCGATGCCTTGATTGTCCAATCTCGTATCATATTACGTGTATGCCCCCCACTTGCAGCTTTCATGAGTTGGCAATGTTGTGTCATGAACACGCATGCACATCCAAGCTTCCATATCTTGATGCAGAACATTCTTTCCAGGCACGAGTCGAAGCCGATGCTCAGAAAAGGATTGATAAATTGAAGAGGAGGGAAGAACTGCGAGTGGCTGCGAAAGCGAGAGGAGAGTTTGTTGGTAGTGATGACGAAGATGATGGTTCACATGAGGAAAATCCATTTTTCCCCGGAGTAGTTGGATCCTTTGCCACTCTGGAGGAAGAACAATTGGCTGAGTTTCTACGCGATGACGACGACAATGTCGATGGAAAGCGTAGAAAGAAGCACAATTACCACTACTGCCTCCCTTGTGATTTCAAGGATGAGGTCCATTCAAAGCCTCCAGCTTACACTCATGTGAATGTAAATCGCTACGATCCAAAGAATAGGCCTAAGCGTCACCCGCCGAATGATGAGTGTTGCAAATGCGTGCGAGTCACAGATGAAGGTGTAAAGTCATGTGGCGAGGCATGTTTGAATCGGCTCAGTTACACGGAATGTGTTGGCGATGAAACCCTCAAATCAGGTTCCAAGAATCCTTACTGGAATTGTAATTGTGGAACAAACTGTGGAAATCGTGGTATGAGCAAGCGGCAATTTGCCAATTGTAGACCAATGCGTGAACATGGAAAAGGATGGGGTCTTATCGCTGTAAACGGAGTGAAACGAGGTGATTTGGTTCAAGAATACGCTGGCGAGATAATTGACGACAGGGAGAAAGAGGAACGTTTGAAGGATTGGACCAGAGATCACCCCAATGATCCGAACTTTTACATCATGCACCTCGAACCTGGTTGGTACATTGATGCTCGTGAGGTGGCGAACATGGCACGTTTCATCAATCACAGTTGTGATCCAAACTGCAAGTTGGTCCCCACAAATGTGTCTGGACATATTCGTGTGGCTATCGTGTGCATCAAAGATGTTGCTCCTGGTGGGTTTCTATCCTATGATTATCAATTCGACACCAAAGATGGAAGCAAATTTACCTGTCGCTGTGGTGCTACCAACTGCCGAGGGACCATGAAAGGAGGGAAGAACGGAGAAGATGATGTGCAAAAGAAAACAAAGAAGCAGCTTTTCGCAGAGGCGAAAACTAGGATCAAACGTGATAAACAATTTCTACAAGATCTGCAAGCATCAGAAAAGGAGAGATTGAATCTCACCGGCCCATGTGTGCCGGGGGAAGATAAGGAAAAGGCAGAAGCTGTTGCAGCCGGTCCGAATAACTGCTACCGCCAAGAAGTGCAGGAGAACAGAATCTTTTTGTGGCGTAATGCACGCATTGGCGGCGATTTTGCTTCTAGGTATTGGGTGGATTTAGCGCGGAAGAGTGGCAAAGTGAAGCGCAAATTCAAGTTGACGACAGTACGTCAACAAAAAGGAAAAATTGATGTCATTTCCATGATGTCATAAGATCGATACATATGCTTAGTACTAAACTTCATTGAATAGACTATGCCTTTCTTTCTTGCTCTAACGCTTCCAAGTATCTATCCACCTTCTCTATGAATGCCATGGCTGCGCCCACATTGCGATTGATCAGTGTGGTGTTCTTACTTGCCTTCTTCTTCTCAAAACTCCCAGGTGTTGCACTCCTCCAGAAACGGCCAAGGATAAACCGAAGGTAGTCAATACAAGCAAGTTGATAATGACGCATTGCAATCTCTCTCGGATATGTCCACTTTTGCCCCTTCCTTCGACTAACGGCTTCCTCAAATGCTGTCAAATATCCTTCCACCAACTCCTCTTCTCCTCCATTCGCTAAGTCAATTGGAAGAACCCCGTGAACTATGTGCATGCTAACGTCACTCAAGCCATATCCGATTCCAGTGCAGCTAAAGTCAATCATGACGGGTGACTTGTCTTCGGTAGATGGCAAGAATACATTCATTGCCTTGTAATCACCATGGACTATCGTAGCATATTCTTCATCCCAATTTGGAGTGAGTTGTTCAGAAACATACGCGGCCAAGTCATAAACACGTTGTCCTAGCCTCACCACACTCTCTTTCTCAAGAATCTTTGTCTTTTCATTCAAACCAACAAAATTTCCACGGAAGGTTTCCCAAGATGCAACCATATTTTGTAACTCTTTTGGATTTCTGAACTGTAGGTGATATGATCCTCCAGCACTCGATAATCTATCATTGACTTGTTGTAGCAATACCAGATCTCCCCATGCAGATGCATGCAATTCTGCCACAGCCTTTAGACATGCTAGTGATTGTTGTGGGGTGATTGGGCTGTCTTGAAAGTACCCATGAGACGGCGAAAGTGATTCTATCAACATATGTCCACCCTTTGTCTCCAAAAGAGCACCAATTTGCTCCTCATCTTGTGGCAGCGGAGACGGTTGGCTGGCATCGGTAGTTGGAGAATCCTCTTCAATCAATCCCGAAAGATCATAGGTTGCATTGAAACACTTTGGGATTTGCCGCCGCAACATCATGTCATCGTTTGATGCAAGTAGCATAGGCACTATTTCATTGTAAAATCTAACTTCTGTTCTCAGATAAACCAGCGTCCTTCGCATGTCTGTCCATGACTTGTGTGTATACCTACACGCTTCAACGCGTTTAAGGAATAACTCTGTTTCCAAAACAGCAATGTTGTTTTCGCATTCGTCGTATTTTTCAGAGAGGGAGCTTGAATGCCTTGATAAAATACGAGAGCCTTCAGCGTTGGCTTGCTTCACGTCGTCACCTACATGCTCATATGAAATGATTCCCGGTAGAGCGCGTCTTAGTATCGGCTTAAGATCGTTTTTCGGATGATCAGTCGTCATTTTTGCTCCTTGAGATGGTGATAAGCTAGAGGTGATAAGCTAGAGATAGGTCTTTGGCTATAGTTGGCTGGCAGGTGAAACAGCAGAAGTGCTATGGCCTTACTACATATGGCACCATTTTGGATGTACTCATGCTCATGGAGGCAAAGTCTTCATTGGTGTGTGGTGTTGTTCGGGCGGCGTAGGTGTAGATCAAAATGTTAATGGTGACCCGTAGATTCAGACAGCTTTGTTAGCTCAGTTGGGAGAGCGTCAGACTGAAGATCTGAAGGTCCTGTGTTCGATTCACAGACAAAGCATTTTTTTCAATTACTTTCTTTTTTTGGCATAGATGATGATCGTTGAATTTTTGATACACTATGGTACTACATATCTTACCTCTAAGGGTATTATTTGTATGTAATTCAATGGTTTTGAAGGGACTGATGATAGATGTCCAGGATGAATTATCCGCCTTAATCTCGACAGTCTCTACCATAATATGTATGGTATTGTACATCTATCCTTTGAAAGAGATGACATGTGGCCCTCTCTCTAGAGATATCTAAAAATAAACACATGTCACAGTTGGCAGTAAGATTATTGCGTTTATTTTAGAAATCAATACAGTGGTATTTTTTATCAGTCATCTTAACCTATCATAGTACTTATGGTTGTCCCCCGTAAGTGTAGTGCATAATACAAGTATGGTAAGAGGCTAGGTATTTTGATTAGATACATACCTCTTGCTTCCCCTCCCATTTTTTCAACACGAACGACAAGACTGCAACAACAACACTTGCTCACAACTAATGACTCTTGACTCTTGCAATGATATTATGATAGAACGGGAGTAAACAAGCCTAGCTGAATGAATTATAGATTGAATCGGATGCTACTGCCGCATAACAGCTACTGGCAAATCATAATTATCAATCGCTGGGCGAAACAGACTGCCCAAGAAAATAAAATTTGTTTTGTCGGCAAGCTGCAGGACAAGTTGCATCATGCAGTATCCATACAAACAAAGAAGTCCGCCGTCTGCTTCTCGGCAACAATTCAGTTCTCCGATTGTGGATATGGATGGATTTCCCGCGGCTTCTTTTGCATCAACAGCTCCTTCAAACCGTAAACAAAACGACAACACGAATGATGCATTTTTAATTACAAGAAACGATGCTAAGAACGTTCGAAAACTGGAGCCGGCATCTGCTATAATGGTGGGTGATTGGGGCGCTGATAGTACAGTTGCATCGTCTTCGATTGCAACTAGTCAAAATCACGATCGAATAGCCGCAGCGTTGTATGTCGCTACTAATCGTCAACCACCCCAGACAAGAGATCAACAAATATTTCGTCGGCCGGGTGTGGGCACCTCTCTCTCTCGTTCATTTGATAGCAACAATAGTAGAGGGAGAAGCAACGAGCAAAATATTATATCAGAAGACAATAAACCATCACCTCCCAACAACAATACTGTCAACTCGGGTATCACCTTTCAGCCGTACGATGTCCGTCATGACAACACACCTCCTCGTAAATCTATGGCGCAATCTTCTACTTCACGGGGAAATCTACTGCCACAACTTGCAACAACCAATCAAACGAGCAAATCAAAATTCCAACCATCAATCACTGCATCACAAACACCATCACCATCAAAATCAGTGACGAATAATTCTACTAATTCTCCCCAACAATCACCAACAACAACAACGACGGCAGCGCTTTTGCGCAACAGAACGGGAATGGTGAATAAGTTAAAAGCTGGAATAGAAAAGAAGTTGACTTCATTGCAACAGCAGAATCAATCACCTTTAGAAATTGCGAAGTTGAAATTGAAGCAAACGATGGGTGTTCAATTTAATGTGCCACCGTCTCAACAACAACAGCGACAGCAACAGCAACAGAAAATATCAGCCCAAAACAACGGCGACAATACAGCGGCAGCAACTACTACTGATGATGATACAGACGCATATCCTACTACATTATCACCATCAAGATCAAATGTTCAATCGGATGTAACTGGGTATTCTGGAGAATCATCTTCCTATGCTGCGGGATGGCCAGGCACTGTGGACAAACGTGGGCGTGCCTACGTCATGGAACCAAGTTACAGTGAGAGTGAGGATGAATCCAACTCTCATCATCATCATCACAATCAGCGGAAAGGTACGGTATCAAATAATGGCGCATTGTATCCCTCCCAGCAGTACCGACCAGAGAACCCTTCACAAATGATTTTCAATGATGCAGTGGTGAGTCACAATCCCTCGTTTGATGGTGGCGACTCGGTGGCAGAATTAGAAGCATGGATGTCAGGAGGTGGCGATGGAGACAGTGTTGCATTTTCTGTAAATCAAAATGATTTTGGAAGAGTGGACCAACGACGGAGTGGGCCCATTGATCTTGATGAGGTATACGAGCGTCGACTTGATAGTAATAGTAGAAAAGACTCTGGGTGGAGAGAAGGAAGACATGAAGCATTGGAGGGAATTTCGGAAGCAAAGACAGCTGCTGATTTATATTTAGAATCAGCGCTGGGGATGTCTACTGCCACTTCTACACTGCGACGGCAAAAAAACAATCCTGTGCGATTTCCAGCTTCTGATATGGGTGCAAATAGTTTCATACGACAACAAGGCAGTAAACCATCGTTCACATCTCCTTCACCTACAAAACGACTTGACAACGAGGAAGCTAGACGCCTCGGCATCGATACTAGTGGCAGCGAGAAAAGGGTCCTTGCTGCTGGTAGGAGAATAATACCAGATCAACCCGCTTACAATGAAGGAGTGGACTTTGATAACACCAACAATGCATTTTTAAATCAACAATACCAATCGGGCCCTCAACCAATGACCGAGGAAGCTCTTCGAAGTTTAGATAGTCGGAATGCACCACCAAGAGTTGGAGCGTCGATGAATTTCCGAGGATACGCTGGTTTTCTTGACAAATGCAAGGATGTGCCAAATCTTATGGATGACGAATCGGTGGCAAGCACGTCTCTTGACACTGCTGCCTACTCTGTCGAAGGCCACCGCAATGCAAGTATGGGTCTAGTATTACCTTCAATTACAGAGACGCCTCGGATCACCCTTAGATCACCACCGCCTTCTTCAAGTTTTGAATCTGGATCAGATGTCTTTGATGGAGTGCAGAGCTCGATAAGATCAATGAGACAATTTGCCTCACATCAAGATGACTTTTTCAGACGACCAGGGAAAAGTCAGAACAGCTTCTCACATCATTCAAATGGATCTACACATAAATCATTTGATGAGTTTCCTGATGACCATTTCGAGCCATTTTCCACACAGTTTAATCCTTTTGCCGCTCATCGAGAATCAGGCGTTACCGATGGTACCAGATCAGGCGCAGAGTTTGTGAACCCTTTCAGCGAAGAGGATTATGATAGTGTTCCTGATCTATCAATTTATTGTGTTGATCCAGATATGGTACGAAAAATGGTGCGTGCCTTTCGCAAAATTTGCACGTCGCAAATGGCGATCAATAGTTCCAATGATATGTTGTCTGAATTTGAAAGCCTGGTCGACACAAAGAAGTCATTTGCTCTCTTTGAGATGAGGAGTCGGATTATGGAGACTGACATCGACCGCGGGTTAGACAGGAGGGGTGGAACAAATGTTGTGGATGATATTGTATTGACTCCTTACTTTCAAGCAGCGCATAGAGTTCGCGACGCTGTGATTGTTAGCAAAGCGTGGAGAGATGGTGCGACACCAAAGGATGTAGTTACCGCTCATTTGCTCACACGACGGTCAGCCAAAGCATACTATGTTCCAAGACTCATTGAGAGGATCCGTCGCCCTGATAATCCCTTTCATAAAAAGTACTGGCTCGAGGAAGTGCACTGGCTTGATGATACAGATTTCATGATGATGAGATGTCAATCGCTTGAAGCTGGTACCATGAAGGGGTTTGAGATGTTTACAATCGGAGATTGCCAAAGTATCTTGCTGAAGATGACAAGTGATAACGCAACCGTAAGTACATGTTTGGTAAGCATTTTTTCGAGCCCTGCTCTGTTGTTCAAATGCTCACGACATCTCATTCAACTCTTGATCTTGCAGCAACTTCGACGGGAGCTGAAAGCAGCAATGATGCGCCAAATACAAGCGGAGGAACTCATGCAAGCGGAAATCGACTTGGATGGGGATGAGAATGTAGTGGCTGAAGCAGAGCACCTATTTCGAAAAGCAACTTATGAGGTCAAAACTCTATCTATGAGACTTGTACTCGCGGACAAGGCGTTCACATTAGTGAGAGGCCGAATGGAGAAATTGGTTAAGACGATAGAATCTCTTCTTGTGCAAATGGAAGACGATCATTTCTCACAAGAAGGTTCAGTTTCATCAGTTATCCCAGAGGATGAGGGATCAGATGACGATGACAGCTCACGCAGTAGACGAGAGGATGAAGAAAAACAAAAACTTCAGGACAGAGCGAAGCGGGCCGAGCTCAGCGCTGAAGTTGCTGTCAGAGAAGCTTTAATGGCAAAGCAAGAAGCCGAAAAGATAAAGGTCGAGAAGCAGCGTGAGATTGACCTCCTGAAAGAAAAGCTCGCGCGTATGGAATCAAAGTCTATAGTATTGGCCAATTCCGACAACCATCGCTTGGTGGCACACAGTTCGTACCTTGACAAGCTTGATGCCAAGTCAATAATTGAGAGTTCATTTGACAGAGAACCTGAGGGGGCTAGAGCTGCTGCAAAGAGTAGGCTGAAGCAAAAGTTTCGTGAGAGGCAAGCAGCTGCCAAACCTGGGATAGAACAGCACACACAGCAGCTGAATGGAGAGGAATTTTATCAGCATCTCGATTTCTATTCTCGATCACTGAAATCGGTGTCAATCAAAAAGTGATGGTGATGTAGGTGCTAGTGTCCATGGCCCAAACGTCATCCCAGGACGAAATCGCGTCCCAGGACGTCGTTTTTTGCAAATTTTCAAGTAGCCATATCTCGTGACCTCATGGGTGGACCCCAAAATTTTAGATTTGGTATCAACACACCATTACCCCATCTATCGATGGCCAGGGGTTACTAGTGTCGTATTATTAGGGGTCATTGGTAATTTCGGTTACAACCATTGAAGCACTTGTTCTTTTTTTATTTTTGTTCTGCTGGCACCAAAAATCCCACAACATCATGGCCGATCCACCGCATGTGCCACCGCCGATACCACCCCCTCCTCCTGCGGCCGCTGCCTCCTCACGGCCAAAGAGGAAGAGGTCTTGGAAGACAGACCCCAGAGACTCGCCGGGGGCGTTGGTTCATGCCCTTGCACATAATGTTATGGGTAAAAATGCAGCCGCGCTCATGTTTGGTAATAGAAACTACGACAAGACATTCATCAGCGGCCAAGTTATCTCGGTATTTGATAGTAAAAAACCTAATGCAAAAAACTCTCAATGGAGCCTAAGAGTCCTATGGAATATTGCAGGTCATCCAAGTGGGAAAGAATATACAATTCTACGACAGCACACTAAATTAGGGCCAGTGCCAGTAGGGATAAATCCACAATCATCATCCACCTACGCGGACTCACTCAATGTACGTGACAGCCAATCCGTGCGAGGATCGACAACCTACATTCCCAATGCGATGGGCGTGGCGGCGCAGATGGACTCCTCCAATTTATCGGTGGCGAACTCTCAACAGATGTTGACAGGGGGCGGAAATCCAGGCGGCAACAACGACGGTACATCTCATGTCCACACGGGTGACAGTGGTGATCGCAACAGTATTGAAGCGGACATGTCGGGAGACAATGGATCCAATCTCTCCAGTACAACAGCAACAACAAACGCTTCGTCAATGATGGGACCGCCGGCAGCAGCAGCACGTGCTACCATTGTGTCTTTTACCACCACTGTCCCCGCCACAACTGCACCCACTCAACAAAAGACGACACGGCGATCATCCGGCGGCCGTCAGCAACCAAAACATGATCTCGTATCAAACCCAATTTTTGTTGAGCATGTTAGTGGCACCAAGCACAAAGTCGTGGCAATGAATCCAAATCCTGGTGGGCGGAAATGGGTTGAAGCCGATGACCAGTCCGTCCAAGGCGCTGTCACCGGACGACCACCAGATATGCAATGGTATCAGAAAACTACCCTTGGCGACAAAGTTTGCCCCGCAAATCCGCAATACCAGCATATGGCCCGATTGGAGGCACTTTTGCTCATGTGGCCGCCAAAGCACTTACAATTGATACTTGATCTAGCGAATGCAAATCTCAAGGCAAAGGGGAAGGCGGAAATGACGATGCAGGAGTTGATTAAGTGGCTGGGAGTGTGTCTCCTCATGACCAGAATCGACTACTCTGGCAAAAGACGTGATTTGTGGGATAAGCCACAGTCATATTCGAAGTATGTGCCCGCTCCCGACTTCAAAATGACTGGCATGACACGCCACAGATGGGAAGACATTTGGTCAGCAATGAAGTGGTCAAAGCAACCGGAGACAAGGCCAGATGGAATGAATGATTCTGAGTACCGTTGGATGCTGGTTGATGACTTTGTGGAAATGTTCAATGAACACAGGGCTGCTACATTCTCACCTGGTGGTGGGATTTGCGTTGATGAATCTATCGTTCGTTGGTACGGCCATGGCGGAGCTTATGTGAACAAGGGTTTGCCTCATTACGTTGCAATGGATAGAAAGCCGGAAAATGGGTGTGAAATCCAGAATGCTGCATGTATTGACTCAAACATTATGATTCAATTGAAGCTTGTGAAGAGCAAGGAAGACGAAGAGCGCCTGGAGAGCAGGAGGAGTGATAAAGAAGAACGGACCGAACTGAATCATGGGACAAAGGTCGTATTGGATCTGACAAAGCCGTGGAACCACACTGGTCGTGAAANGGACCGAACTGAATCATGGGACAAAGGTCGTATTGGATCTGACAAAGCCGTGGAACCACACTGGTCGTGAAATTATTGGTGACTCTGCTTTTGCATCCGTGGCAACCGCAGTAGAGTGCATGAAGAAAGGAAACAACTTTACTGGCTGCGTCAAAACAGCGACGAAGGAGTTCCCCATGCAGGAGCTGGACGATCATGTGTTCGTCCGGCGTGGTGAACGGAAGGCACTTGCCCATATCGATGAACATAGCAAGAATACAATAATGTTGGCATGGGTTTGGTTAGACCGCAATCGCCGCTTTTTCATTACTTCCGCACACGGACTCGAAGAGGGAGAAGTAATCTTTCGCGAGAGATGGAGGCAATTAGACCCAGATCCAAATGCACCCGCCGAGAGAGTCGCTATCCACGTTGCGCAGCCAGCGAGTATAGCGTCTTATTATAACGGTGCAGGAGTGATTGATTACTCCAATAGAGTACGGCAAGACGAGTTGATAATGGATAGGCGCCTTCAAACGAATGAGTGGGATATGCGAGTCGGTTTTGGTATTGCTGGCATCATCTTCATGGATACTTTCTTCTTTCATCAGAAGACGGTTGGCAAGGAGCGTGAGGATAGTTGTCCTAATGAGTTCTTTTCACAGCTTGCGGATGAAATGATTACAAACACCATCGGTTTACGCGAGATGAGGGCACGGAATGTTTCTCCTACTGCTGAGTTGGACTCGGTCGAGGAGGAGATGACTAACAATATGCCAACATTGAGGTCGACAATCAAAACGAAGGCCGCTTCTGGAAACAACACGGATGGATCAAAGAAGAAGGCGCAGGGGAAATGCAGGGGCAGATGTGGAAAAGAGAGTACTCGCGTCTGCAGCAAGTGTACACACCCGACGGATCCAACCCAGCAGCAGTACTGGTTTTGTGATCCGTGCAAAGAAGGAGGTTGTAAGAAGTGGTTAGAACACCTCGCATGGCACCAAGAGAACGATGCATAGATATTATATCATGCTTTTGAATGATAATACATAGTAGAGAATTACATTATATACCCACTTCTCTTCCTGCAAGTTGATGTTCTCGTCATTTACTTCAAAAAAGACGAGAAAATACCAAAATGATGTTAGGACAACACAAATTCCGCAGATTTCGCAGCACACATGCGATCACTGTGCGATACACCGGTGTCCAAATAGCACCGCGTACCATAGATAGAAGGACCATACTATTGGCCGAACTTTTGCTACTTGGGTCGATGTCATAGGCTCGCTCGTGCTCATTGTAATACAGTACCAACATTTTTTGTTTGTCTGGCGTCCCGGGACGATTTTTGAGAGCGTCCCGGGACGCGCGCACGTGGGCCACGGACACTAGAGTTTTTTACCATAGTTATTTATTTAGTAATTTTTTTGACTGGTCTTTTAGGCCCGTACTTACATACTACATATGTAGATAATATTTACTCCTTGAAAGGATAACCCCTGTGTTCATCTACTATTTTGGATCGAGGAGAGAAGCTCGCTGAAATGAAGGCGAGCTTGACATCTTCAGTACCATAAGTACCATAACATACTTAAGCATGTAACATCTTTTCTTCTACTTAGATACGTACCTACAACAAACTAATTTAGTACGTCCGACTACTTTCATTTCCCAGTTGAACTTGAATCGACTTAGGGGTATGGTAGCGGTTGGTCAAGCTGATCGTGTAGCTTATTGGGACTTTACTGAGAGAACTATTCAATATTATACTTATTCTCACCAACGCAAATTCTTGACAGGAAAAACGCGCATCCGCGCGGATGGATCGTCACTGATTCCGGAACTTTCTCCTCTTTTTACTGAATCTCTTTGTAGGTCCTCGACGCTGTTCATTCACCGTGCTAGAGAGCAACAGCCTAAGTTCAACCCAAAGTCCAGGAGAAAAAATCCTACTGAATCCCCTCCGACCTGTGCAGTTTAGAAGCCGAATAACAACTGTTATGTAGCAACAGTGCTGCGGAGAATCAACGTCGACTCCCCTTATTGCTGATCTCCCATGATGACATTTAGCAACAACGGGGCATTCTTTTTGGACGGTCTGGGGTGAGTAGCGCAAGTAGATATTCTGACGGATATTTGTTCTTTCTTGTTCGGCGACGTGGGGAACACATGTTGTTGCGCATGCACCAATTTCAGTACCCCTTGCTTCTTTGGGGAGAATTGAGCGAGAATTTCAAAGCATTGGAAGGAGCTGCAATGCTTGTCTTGAATGAAATATTTCCCAGCATTATTACCGTGGTGGGTTCTGGCGACACTCGCTTACTATTTTCGAAACGCTACGGAGCAAATGCAGTCCACCCCAACAGAATAATGATGCAACTCACCTGTGTTGTATTTCTATCTGTCACACTCATATAGGCCTGATAATAGCGCCCATGATTTGAATTCTGGTCTATCCAGTCTTTCTCTATCTTCGACCATTCCACAGGGGCCGATGAAGCCTCAACTCGGCAGCATGTCACCTTCAACTGCACTATTAGACGGGTCTTTCCAAGGCTTCCTTCAACAAGCTCCAAGTACACCTGTTTTCCACCAACACAATCATCCCCAACCGGCTCGAAACCATAGTCTAGACATTAATGACCCAAGAATGGCTGCTGGTAATATTGGTGCGTTTCCAACGAACTTTTCTCCAAGTGTCGGCTGGGCTAACCAGAGATTATCTTCCCCCCCACCCGGAGACTTCATTGGCTCGTTTTTGCATACTCCAAATTTGAATAACTCTCCAAATAAACAAGGAGGCCTTGCTTCATTAGACAACTTCAATCCAGGCCTTAGCACGCTGGCCCCAAGAGGGCTACTGGACCCAGCTCCAATTAGTCCCACAAAACCTACCGGGAATGAGATTGGTAGAGTGAGATCATACTCGACGCCTGAATACAGCTATAATCAGTTCCCTCGAGGTGCAATGCCTTCTCCCGCCTCAGCTTCGACAAATCAGATGTCATCCCTGTACGAAGACAAGCCATTACTTTCACCGAGCGGCTTCGATTGGCAAAATTCGAGGCCCCCTCGTCATGAATCAATTGGTAGCATGAGGGATAATAACCCAAGCCTTCTCTTACCTCGTCCGGGGATGATGCGTCATGCTGTATCCGATGGAAGTTTCAACTCTCAACTGCAACTTGGAGCTGGCTCTCCAAGTTTTGAGGCATCTCTTCAAAAGGTTCAGTTGAATTCAACGACATCTTTTGGGAGCTTGGGCGCAGATAGGTGAGTGTCTGTGGTTTTCCTTGTTATGTATTTCTACCCGACCCCTTCAGCTCAACATTCTCTACGTTGTTATCACAGTAACTCGAGCAATGAAATTCCCGTCCAGCACCAGATGCATATGAATTCGAATCAAATGCCACAAGGAATGCCACCACGAGGTTTTTTGAACACAAACCAACAAGGTTTCATGTGCAGCAACAGCATTCCTCCCGGCCTCGGCCATGGCAATTTCGTCCCACAAGAGCAGCTCTTGATACACCACGGACATCCTCCAAATTATCCTCGTCATAATTCAACTGGATCTGCTCATTTCCTCGTAAACGAACGAGGTGAAATCATTGGCCATTCAAGTTTAGTTCACCATGTTATGCCCCAGCCTGGACCGAACTTTCCCCCCCCGAGGCAACACCCCATGGGCCATGTTGGTGCTCCAGTGGGCGGAAACTTTGTACACCATCCTCCTCCTTTCCCTCCTTTCAATGACGGTGCTAACAAACACGGGCATTTAGCGGGAGGACAAATGCAAATGGGATCTATAGGGGACGGAAGAAAGCACCAAAGGAACAGCACCGAGCCAATAATGCCACCTACGTTTATTCAAGTTCAAGTTTCGGACGGAAGTGTGTCTTCAGGACAATGTCAACATAGAGTTAGCAGTGACTTGAGCCAGACTCTTTCCTCTGGAGCTTTTGACGACAAGGAAGAAGAACCCGCCCAAGTTGTCGCGCCGAGCGCAGGGCAGCCACAGTCGTATGCCTCAAAGCTAATGACGGCTCCGCGCGCCCCACCTCCTGTGGAAAAGGTATCTGCCCTGCCTGCGACAGCTGCAACTGGTGGAAACGTCTCGAAAGCAGGGCAGAAAATGATTTATACTGTCAAGTTCAAAAGGAGTCAACGGGCTTTCAAACTTAATGAACGCGTGACTCGGGAGGTCAAGATTGGATGTTACGTAAAAGTAGAAGCAGACCGCGGTGAAGATTTGGGTATCGTCACTAACATTGTCCCTGTAGAAAAATATCTTGCCAAGCCCGCGAGTGACGATGAAGAACAGCCAGTTTCGTCTCAGGTCACCAGCATTGGTGACATGAAGAGAATTATGAGGGCCGCTACGAATGATGAAATAGCCCTCCTCGAAGTCAAGAAGGAGGAAGAAGACGAGCTGTTGAAGATCTGTACTACCAAGGCTCGTCAAAGAGGCCTTCCTATGACTGTTGTGGATGCAGAGTACCAGTTTGATCGTCACAAGCTTACTTTTTTCTTCGAGGCAGAAGGAAGGATTGATTTTAGAGAATTGGTGAGAGACCTATTCAGCATATACAAGACGCGTATTTGGATGCAGCAAGTAAATAAAGACGAATGCGAAGGTAAAGCGCAGTGAAAAAGCAGGAGATCAACACATATAAAGAGGCGTATGGATAGACATTATAGATGGGGGAGTGAGAGTGATTTTTCCCGACAAGTCTGGCGAGGCTTGTAATGCATTTTTAATTTTAGAGGCGAGATAAGATACTCAAATAGAGTTAAAGATACATTGAATAGATGAACAAACCGTTGATGAGTGTAACTTGAAAACTAATTTTTGATTGCTGAGTTATCATTGCGAGGCAGACACTCGGATTCGGCCAACACAACCACTATTCGATTTGTTGATGGAGATTTATCTCCATATTGGAATTGCGCTGTTATTGTTTCGTTTTAGTTTATGCACTCTCCTTCAACTCCCAATAAGCGTCTGGATGAAAGCCTGAAAAAATCGTGACCAAAGCTTCATTGAAGTGCGCTTGGAACAGGTTCAGCGGTAGGTCATTCGGCACATTAGTAAATGGATTTTGGAGTTCCTTCGCAATCTCATTTAAACCTGTGAGAATGGAGACAACTAAAAAGTTCAACACGAATCCAAAATAAACATTTGTCTTTGCCAGCATCAACAGCGGTACAACGAAGATTGTACTAAAAATAAACGCTGTCGTAAGTTGGACGTGTGGAAATGGAAACGGAATGTATGCCATTTTCCGTGCTGCATTGTACCACATGTGCCCATCACTAGCATACTGCATAAGACGAGAGATAATTGGTGCTGCCACAGTGCCCATTGAACCGTGGATGTGTTCACGTGTCATGAATTCGTTAATCCACAAGTAGACTAACGCAACTTTTGCAGATGATCCTCTGGCATTCCGTAATAGTTCAGCTTCTTTGTCACTGATACCACCGATGACATGGAATGGCCTTGCTGCGTTGTACTCTAATATTATGTTGCAACTCTGATGATTAAACAAAACGACACTCGTCCCTTTTGTAGCGTGTCCGTATTTGTGAGTGTCAGCACTCATACTTGTGACTCCTGAAAGACGAAAGTCGAAAGCTCGAGATACAATATCTCCTTCACAAAAAGGGAGAACAAAACCACCTAGGCAAGCATCAACATGAAGACCGATATCGTACTTCTCTGACAGCGTTGAAAGATCGTCAATTGGGTCGATTAATCCGGTTGGAAAGGATGGAGCTGATGCAAATATCATGATCGTATTGCACGTAATATGCTTTTCGACGGTAGCAGCCTTCAATTCGTATGAGCTTTCATCATCACAGGTCATGCAAACAAGCCGCACATTGAGAATTTCACATGCCTTATCCAATGAACAGTGTGCTGTCGAGCCACATATAACTTCTGGGGATGTAATACCTCTCTCCTTCCCATAGAGTTCTACATGCGCCCGAACGGCTGTTAGAATACTTTCGGTACCACCAGAAGTAACACAGCCAAAAGCTTGTCCGAATAAGATTCTTGCCGTCATGGCCACGACTTCAGCCTCGCATTGGTTAACTCGAGGCCATACGCCGGGCTTCAGCGGGTTAGACCACTGATATAAATTATACACCTTGCTCATTAGCTCTGAATGCTTGTGCCCTGTGGAATATAATGTACCTGAAATCTTGCCAGTTTGACATTTTGTGTTCTCTCTATTGGCACACGAGCTCAATTCTTTCAATATGATATCATTGGATAGACCCTTTTTAGGAAGCGATAGACGAATTTTTCGGTCTTGTTCTTTTGCAAGCATCGAATCTGCTTCTGTGAGTATTTTGTTTGAAATTTTCTGTACCCTCGTTTTGACGAAAGGCGTAATCCAATGAAACAGATTGCACAACAATCGATCGATCCAATCTGATAAACGGAAACAGTAAAGGAAGTAACCAACACGTAAAAAACCAGCTACTCCAGTTATAGCCACCACGTCTTGTATTACAGTTGAAATGACATTCATCAGTGGCAACAGGAAAACCCAGCGATGTAGTAGAATGTTTTGTACAGCATCCTTATGTATTTGTTCAAAGATAGTGATGAGAGTCTCCAGCAAACTCGTGCCCGTCGGATAAAAGAGTCGATAAAAGATGTAGGTACTCACGAAGGATTTGATTGCTAGAGGGCGAAGCTGCCGCAGCAGCACTGTAGGAGAGGCTGTCATGGTGAAAATGATCGGATGGAAGAGAAGAAGGCCTCGGCGCTGTACTATAGTCGATTGGAATCCCTACCAGATCGCGCGCGAACCTCGCGTTGACCATCGTTTTTTGAGATTTTTGACACCTTAGCACGCTTGATTTGCCGGGCGAGGCAATAAGGATTGATTTTGAATCTGCACCATTATGGCTACCAATCGGAGAGCTCGTTGGTTGCATCTTTTGTTGCATTTATGTGCACCTCTGCGTTTGGATGGTTGCTAATCCTACGCGGCAACACTACGTTGATGGGTAGTTTCTTGCTGCCATGTGGCCTAATAGGCTACATCCTGTACGAACGTAGGCCTCGAAATGGGGAAATGATTGTTCCAATGGCAACATACAATATATTCTCAGTTATAAGTGGGATGACTAGCACTGAGCCTCACCTGTATCTCCTCCAGCTGGCAAGACAGTGCAAAAGAACGGTCTTCCGCTTGCCCTTGCCAATCTTTCAAATAGCACCGATTCCCAAACTACGTCAAGTTTTCGTGGTTAGTGATGTGCAACTGGCTCGTCGAATATTACAAGACTCATTATCTGACAAGCCACCTGAGATATATAGCTCGTTTGAAGGCATTACCAAGACACCAGTAATGTTTACATCAAGAAACTCTAATTACACAAAATCGATTCGGAAGATGGCGCACTGTGCATTCTCTAAGAAGAAACAGTTGCATTTGATAATAAAAAAACATGTTGACCAGTGGATTAATGTTCGTCTGAGGGAGCTTAGCACCAACGGCAAATCATTTGATCCTGTCGACGAAGCACTCTATGTTACCTTTTTCATAATTTGTGAGGCAGCCTTTGGACACAATGCAACCTATGACGAGTATACGCACTTTACTAAAAGTTTAGACGCTGCCCTTACTGAATTTGCATATCGCCAGAGTACCAATCCACTACGAAGGGTGTTTTGGTTCCTTTTGCCAGGGTGCTGGAAAGCCAGAAGGGCAGCAAAAGTTGTCATGGAGTTTGCAGAGCTAATGAGGCAGGCATACAACACAAGTGGAAATGATATATTTATGGATTCATTGCAAAACAATCGAGACATTCTTGATGCAAAGCAACACGCTGGCGAGATTATAATGTTCATGGCTGCAGGGCACGAAACTACAGGCTCTATGATTTCGAATGTGATGATTCAGCTTGCAAAACATCAGCACATTCAAACCAAACTACGCAGGTCACTTCTGGAGACTAAGAGTGGAGAGAAAATGGAGGACAATGCCTACTTCAAAAACATTTTACTTGAAGCAAATAGGATATTTCCAGTTGCTCCGATGGGATCTACACGGGAAACGAGGAGAGACTTCGTTCTGAATGATGGAACACACATACCAGCGCACTCGATTTGCTTCCTACCACAATATCTTAGCTACCGAGACACTACCGTTTTTGATGACGAAGAAGTGTTTAATCCTGATCGGTGGGATTCAAGTACCAAAGATATGATCGATACTGCAAGCTTGGCTTTCAGCCTGGGTCCTCGTAGTTGCCCCGGAAAGCCACTGGCAATGCAAGAATTGTTTTACATTTTGCCTCACTTGCTGCTTCAGTACGAACTGCATCAGGAAAGAGAAGGCACAGCAGAATATCGGGTAATTATGAAGCACTCTAACTCTCTGCTCAAAGCAAAGAAAGTAGGAATGGCAAATGCCAGCGATGTGGCAACAGAACAGGAGGAGGTTGGTTCGAAAAATGGCAAGGCTAGGCAAAGGAACTACATCGTGCGTAAAATGATGTGCCTGATTGCTGTAATGCTTGTCGTTGGAATAGCTAGGGCTGATTCATCCGCTGGAAAATGCAAATCCACTGACCATCAAGCACCTTTGAAGATAGCTGTCATCACTGAGCCTTCTCCAATTGGCTCTTATATCTGTGGCCAGTCAAAAAGGATTGAGTACCTCATGAACTACCTTGCCACAAATACCAATGACACTGTTGAGCTGATTACTGCCGAAATAGACAATGCATCAAAACCATCTTCGTGGTTAGGAATACCAATACACTACACTTTCGGCTTTGGATTGCCAAGCTACAACCAGATAAGCATTTCGTTCGATTTTACTGGAAAGACACTTCGTGAGCTGAACAGATTTCGTCCAGATATGATACATGTAACAACACCTGGACCGTTGCTGTTTCCTTCGGTCATTGCTTCCCGACTATTCAATATACCGATTGTTATGAGTTGTCACACTCATCTAACAGCCTATGCTGCGGCGTATCTCCCACCCGTGCTCAACAAGATTGCCGAGTGGCTTCTGTGGAGATTTATCGAAGGCGTACATTCATTTGCAGATTTGACTCTTGTTACCAGCCCCCAGATTCAGGAGGAATTCCTGCGTAACAGAATTGCAACATCCCTTTGGAAAAAGGGAGTCAATTCTACGCAATTCCACCCAGATCATTACAATGCTGATATGCGATCTCGAATGACTGGGGATCACCCCGAAGAATTTCTGATCACTTATATTGGGAGGCTTGCAGAAGAAAAGCGACTAACTTTGCTCAAGGGCATCATTCAGAATATTACTGGAGCTACTCTATGTGTGGTAGGGACTGGCCCGCATGAAGGAATGTTAAAAAGCCACTTTGAAGGAACGAAGACGATCTTCCTTGGTAAAAAGACTGGTATCGAGCTAAGCCAAGCTTTTGCGTCAACAGACGTCTTTGTGATGCCAAGCACGTCAGAAACGTTGGGTTTCGTTGTACTAGAGAGCATGGCAAGCAGGGTGCCTGTTGTTGCAGCCGACGCAGGAGGACTGAAACACTTGATTCAGAACGCAACGACTGGGTTTCTTGTATCACCCGACAACGCAGCAGAATTCATAGACAGAATTCAGGAATTAAAGGTGAATTCCACTTTACGAGACCGCATAGCGGATGCTGCTCGAAAAGACTCGGAACGCTGGACTTGGGAAAGTTCAATGAAAGCGTTGCGGTTTGACTTGTATCCAAAAGCATTACAAAACTTTGAAGACAGACTATACAAGAAAGCTTGGAGGCTAGTAAGCAATTGGTTACATGGCAATAGTTGATACTATATTTAACTCTGGTGTACTAATCAGCCTTTGCTCTGTTGCTCTGTGGTGACATTCTGAATCTAAGTAACATTGCCTGACACGAATTATAAATTACGTCTCGATACAAATATTCTAAAATGGTCAATAAAAGCATGGTTACAAACATTGCCTTAGCCCGAAATTCTTCTGCTACGATCTGTCTCCTACCGTCATCTGCGATGTTGTTCAGTAATGTGAATACATCTACAGCCGCAGTAAATAGAGTTAGACCCAGGCCAATTCCCAATAACATCTGAGCTGTCGACATGCAGGCCTCCATTCGTCTACACTTAATGATTTCCTCTTGTTTCATTTGACTTTCATTAGTTCTTCTGAATTGATGATCAAGAAGCCTTCCATGTGCACGGATTGCTGGTGAAGTTGTCGTTGCAATAACAGAACCCGAAACAACCATAATAGCCAAAAACGCTGTACGAAGGTTGACCAAAATATGAATTTCCAAGATGTCATCATCATTTTTGGCTGCCAGTATCCTTGCCATTAGGATTGTGTTGTGCACATAATGTGTTCCGAAAACGAAAAAGCCAATTGCAACCAACATGTGAGAAATATGGGTGATAGCAGGTCTTCCGAGTGGAATCCACGCATCTAAATATAAACAGATTGAAGTGAGCCATCCATCCATTCTCAATGCCCATGCCAGAGAACTGCAGTATTGACTGCTACATTGCTTCTCCAAAAGACAAGCTTGCCAAACAGCCGTCAGGAAGAAGCATGGTCCAAAGATATTACAAGTTATTACGAAAATCCAATGTGGCCATTGCTTCATGGCCAAAATGGCCTGGCTAAAGAATCTGTACATGACTGGGTGCGGCGACGATGCATCTCGTAATCTTTCAAGACGATCTACATAGATTGTAAGTCCAGACCCAACGATCAAGGTGGTGCCGCTAATGATTGGAATGGTCAACTCATACACCATGATAATAATAATATCAGCGGTGTGGTATGAACTATGAACTGAATCGAAGAAATCAAACCAACAATGATTTTTCCAATCTGTGTTGATTGTTGAAGATCCAACTCCAGTTGCACTGTCTTGGCAGAGGAACTAGTAATGTTCTACGCGGGAGCAGATCCTGGCCAATCTGAAAAAGTCCATTTCATATTAATTTATCTACTTTGGCAGCACTTTGGTTGCAGCATGCTTGCGTTGACTTATGTTGCCGGAGAAGGCTGCGCAACAACCTTTTTTGCCAGTGTGGCTATAGGATTACCGTCGTCTTTGTTGGTTTCAAAGCACGTCTACAGTCAACTAAACCAGTCAATTCGATCCCCATGCTTCCGAACTCACATTGGATTTTTGGACACTTGTTTTGGCTTCTTGGAAATGAATACTTGGTGAAACAGCAGACATTACTAGATAATGCCGACGATCAAGGGAGATGCTCTTGTTGGATCGGCACACAACCTTCAATTTCGTTGACAAGACCGCTTGATGCCCATCAACTACTTAGACATCATCACACTCGATTTAGTGCTCCAATTCTGAAACGCCACTTTGAAATGTTAGCTGGGAAACGAAATCTATTGCTACTGAACGGAAAGGAGTGGAAATACTATCAGTCTTCGCTCAAATCAGCACTGTATCATCAAGCAAGGGCAGATCCTACCCTTCTGCAACGAATCACGGTACAAACGACAAGGACACTTGTCAAGAACATCCAAACAAAGATAAACAACATCCAAACAAAGATAAACATGAGCACTTCTGGTAGGCCGGACCAAATATATTGTCCAGCGATTGATGAATATATGAAAATGATTACGCAAGACGTTTTTGGTTTAGTTGCATTTTCACATCACTTTGGATGTTGTGCGAACTTGAAGTTATCCTACTTTGCCAAGGCGTTTGAATCAATTGAAAATGACATCCTGGACCGTTGTCAACGGAATACATTGCTACCGCAAAACTTGATTTATTCTATTCCTACCAAACGGAATAAAATGTTCTTGGACAATAGACGATATCTGCGGAGCTTTTTGAAGGACATTATTCATAATCGGCTGGATAAACAAGGTGCTGGCAATGGTACCTTGAAGTGTGATATTTTAGACAAGCTCATTGAAACGCACGCAGCAAAGCAGCAGCAGCATGAAGACCAAAAAAATGAGGAGGATCTTGTTGATATTGTACTGAGCGTTTTACTTGCTGGTTACGACACAGTCACTATAACACTCACCTATGCAGTGTTTCTAGTAAGCCGCCATCTGCATTGGGAGGAAAGGTGCCTTAAAGAGATAAGACAGTGCAATAGTAGCTTTGACGACGTGCACAACCTCCTCGATAAAGTCGAATACCCACTCTGTCGAGCAGTCATTTTGGAGACATTGCGATTGTATCCCGTAGCTACTGCTTTGAGTCGATCTCTAGAAAAGCCTTTAAAACTTGGGGTCGATAATTGTGATGGCGATTCTAGTCAGACTTCGCCGGTTATGATTCCTGAGAAGTGTCATGTCGGGATATCAGTTTGGTCTATACATCGGTCAGAGAAACATTTTCCAAAGCCATTAGAGTTTCGCCCAGATCGATGGGTACGATTCTGTTCTACAACCCAGCAATGGACACAGAGAACGATACAATGCGAGCAAGAGGACTGCTCTATACCTGTTGGAGACTTGAACTCGTTTTTAGCCTTTTCTTCGGGAGCTAGATCTTGTCCTGGCCAATCATTTGCAATAGAAGAAGCATCACTCGCCTTTGCTGTTTTAATTGATGGACTCAAATTTGTTCTTGATCCGAATTACGAACCGGAAATGGAGTGGAGGGTAATCGTTCAGAAACCTAAGGGTGGGATACCAGCATGGATTTCTGTCCGGAATTAGAGTGGGAGTGAGTTACTATGCTTGAGTTAAAAACTTAAGAGATGCTGATGCCTTGGAGGCTCGTGCATCAAATATCTTTTTTTACATCGGAGAGATATAAAAAATGAAAGCGGCTCTGATGATGAGATACAATAAGCTGAATCAACTAAAAGACTTGCCTGCAGTTATCCCTTCCTGAAATTAGTTACACTTTTGGTATCTGTTCTACAGGTACGTCGCAAGTCGTCTGCCTAATTTAGCATGATGACTTTTACTTTCTCTCTTGCCGACTCTGACTCAATCACCGACCATCACACTTTCCCGACGTTTCCCTCAAAGACGATGCTTACTATTTTATTATAACCTTGCTTTGAACCCCTCCAGCAGCCAATTTTCATCATCAACGAAGTCTTATTTAACACCAATTCATCATCGACGACAACACATCACCCACCATGGCGACAAGACAAGCCCCTGGTGATCGACTGAATAGTCTCCACATGAACAATATCAGTGCGCAAGGTCAGGAGAGAAAATTCTCATCGGCCTCTTCGGCTATTGATGCCTTTGCGAGAGCAGCAGCCGTTGATTCAGCCACTGACGGAGTTGAATTGCCTTCGACCTACAGCAACGCTCTCAAGCACTTGTTGCAGGATGGCATTCCTCCTTTGGCCACCCTTCCTGACGAAGAAGTGCGAAATATTGCTAAGGAAATCCTTTTGAAACTTAGCACCAAAGAATGGAGTGAGGCAGGAAAGTGGGCAGCGGAGGAGGCAAAGTTGTACAAGCTAGCTGGCTCGGCTGCAGATGGATCAATTGCAGGGAGTAAACTCGTCCTTTCTAGCGCTGTCAATGATTACCTACGCACATTCATCCAAGCTATTGAGTTCAAACTCGGCAAAGAGGAACAACCAGAACTCTTGACAAAAAAACGTTGTGTAGGTGGTGATGTAGTGTACGGTCCGGTCAACGTATCATCCACGCTACCTGGCAATACTTTTGAAGTGTGGATATCTCCATCAAATGAAAAAGAGTGCAAGGAGGAAGATACTGATGTTTCCAGCTGTGGTGCTGGACAAGTAGCTGTCGTTCTTGGCGCTGGAAACCAAAGTATGCTCACAATTATCGACGTTCTTGACAATGCTCTTCGCCATCGGCGTCCTGTCATTGTAAAACATCATCCGCTACGTCCTTGGTTGGCTGCTCCCTATGCTGCCATTCTGGAACCGCTTTCCAAACGAGGATACTTTAGCCAGTGCGAAGATGTTAGCATTGAAGTCACCAAGACATTGCTATCTCACCCAGCTGTGAAACATGTTCACATCACTGGCGCGTTTAGTACTGCCAAGGCAGTGGAAGGTATATTGCAAAGGGCCAATCCTACTCTGTCATCTTCTGAAATTAGATCAATGGTAACTTCGGAATTAGGATGTGCTACACCTCAAATCGTTGACGATGGTGACTACACGGAGTTAGAACTTACACACATCGCTCGAATGATTGCGTGTGGAAAGAAAACAAACTGTGGCTCTAACTGCCTATCACCTCAAGTTGTCGTGTTGCCAAAACAGTGGAAGCAAAAAGATTTGTTCAGAGAAAAATTGATGGACGAACTAAAGCGACAACCTACCACCCCTTGCTACTACCCTGGAAGTGTAGATAGGAAGAAGATACTGGTAGAAGCATGCGAACAGTTTGGGTCAAAATGCACAGCAGTTGATGCTCCGTCTGTATCGAAGGAGACGACAGTAAGTGATGATGATCAGGTTGTGGTGGTTGAATGTGGCACACCAGGTGAAGAGGGATACAATTCTAAACCACTGCTGGTCGAAGCATTTGGACCTCTACTTGCTATTGTTGAGCTTGTTGGTTCAGAGCAAGAGGATATTGACGAGTATCTTGCCAATGTCGTTGTACCATTTCTCAACAACAAAGAAAACATCTTTGGCAGTCTATCTTGCTCTGTTTTCACACCAACGTCGAAGGGATTACTCGATCGTGATGCTTTACAAAGAGTACTGTCAACGCTCAATTATGGTACCATCGCCATAAATCAAATGAACCTTTTTGGATATACTGTATCTGCCAAGGGTGGTATCTGGGGCGGTCATTCTCTTGAAACGATTGGTCAAAGTGGAAATGGAAACATCGGCGATATTTTTGGAATCATTGGCAATAACGCAGCAAAGGTTGTAGTATATGGGCCTCAATTGGAATCGAAGCCCCTATTGGATAATGCCAACCCCCCACCTCCAATTGTACTAGATATTGTTCGTGAGTTCGTTTGTGCTGATAGCATCTTGAAAGGGATGCGAAGTGCATTGTCTATGATCTTCAGTCGGGCATTTTATGGTGCTATTTCTTACCTGCCAATCGTTGGGCGCATCGTTGGAAAAGAATGAAGACATTGTAGCCTGTGTAAACATTGGACAAATAAGGTGACGTTATGTTAAACGCTCTCCAGAGGTATCTGCAGCCTGATCCGAGTATTATCTGAATCTCCCTGTGGTCCTCATCTTCCCCGGGTTCCTGGGTTTTTCCGTTTTTCCTTCCTACCCCCTGCGCCCGGCCTACCACCGACCACCCGCCCCATCATTTCAGCTCTTTTGTTTCATTGCACTATGCCCCCATCAGCGTCGCTACCCTCCTTAATCCTACTGTGCTTGTCTGTCCAATCCCTCGCTTTCGAAAGTAGTATGGCTTCGTATGGCGCACGAGGTACAAGAATTTTTCGCAGCGCCTTTGTTCGAAGCTTCGTAGGTGGTGGGAGACTAACACGTGCTACACCAATGAACATCAAGGGCAACACACAACTCTTATTCGAACCAGCTTCTTCCAGCACTATGCGGAGCTGCAGCGGCACTAGTAGCAACAGTCCTGATGAATCATCAAATAGCAAAGTACAACGAGAATGGAGCAATTATGAAAAGCTCGTCCGAAAACTATACATGACAAATCTATTCAATCCGGTCAAATTAGGTTTGGAAAACATGGACAAACTACACAAAGCGATAGGAAGTCCCATGGATCAGCAAGATATCTCAATCATACACATTGCTGGATCCAACGGCAAGGGTTCAGTCGCCCTTAAGACAGCAAACACACTACGCCTTGCAGGCTTCCAAGTTGGTTTGTTTGTGTCGCCTCACATATCCTCATTTCGTGAACGAATTCAAATCAATGGAGAGCCACTCTCCGAAGCTCAAGTGGAGAAGTACTTGAAAGAAATATATGATATATGTGAAAAAGGGGATATTCCTGCAACCTTTTTTGAAGTCACGACCGCTTTGGCATTCCGTGCATTTGCGCAAGAGGGTGTCGAGGTAGTAGTGTTGGAAACCGGTTTAGGTGGGAGGTTGGATGCTACCAATGTGATTAAGCACCCTGCATTATCAATAATAACCAGTATTGGGTTAGAGCATACTAAGATATTAGGAGATACTGTCGAGCTGATTGCTCTTGAAAAGGGGGGCATCATCAAAGAAGGCTGTCCTGTGCTGGTTGGCAATAATGTCCCTTTTGAGACTCTGAGACAATGTGCAGAGGAAAAGAAAGCATCCCAAATATATCAGTGTGAAGACTTACTGGGTGAAGGAGGCGAACAAGTAATGATTGAAGGAAAAGAGACCTTTGAGGATTACGATGCACAAAACTCCCGGATATCCAAAGCGGGATTAATACTGCTCCAATTCCATTTGGCAGAAAGAATGGCCGAGTCGAATAAAACACCAAAGTTTATCATGCCAGAGATGATAAACGAGGGCGTCAAGATCAGACCACCATGTCGGTTTGAGGAAATGGACATCAAGGTTGACACAACAGATGGGGACACATCAAAACAAAAAAACGTCAGAGTTATTTTAGATGTCGCACACAATCCACAAGCAATTGATTATCTCCTTGCCAAACTCAGAGCCAGCTATCCAACTGCGAATCAAAGGATTGTTGTAGGAATGTCAGCGGACAAAGATCTGAAATACTGTACTAACATGCTTCTGGAATTCGTGTCTGATCCAAGCAAACTCCACTTGGTTGAAGCATCTCATCCTCGTGCTGCATCCATTTCATCTATGCTTGAAGCGAATCCCAAGCTCTCGGATTCTTACTACGATGTACCTCAAAAAGATAGTTTAAATGAAGATGGAAGAGACGTTTCTTCTGTATCAACACAAGTTCAGAAAGCTTTAAAGTTGGCGGCAGCAGAAAATGAAATGCTGGTGATATGTGGCAGTGTTTTCATCATGGCAGATGCGAGAGAATCATTAGGAATTGTAGAACCTAGGGATAGCGCTGTGATATCCGAAGTGGCAGGAGCAGGAATGAGAAGTAGTCAGGAGAACTTCAGTGATACCAAAAATGCTAAGGCATAGAAGTAGTATGCTAAGGCATAGAAGTAGTAAGTTATTTAATCGTGTCGACTTTATTCCCCTCTCGCTCTTCGACGTCGTAAGCAGTCAGAATCTCTTCCCTGAGCGAGTTGGCTCTATCACTGTCAATCGCATTTTCCTTATCCAATCCAATTGATGATGCATCGGGAGAATCTAATAACTCGGCAAGACTAAACTTCGTGGCTACAACTTCTGGATGATGAGGCACGAGAATTTGACATCGTACATGCAACGCAGCTTCATACAAATGACTTGCTTCTTGAATAATTCGATTGAGCTTCACAGATCCCGATTGCTCTGTATCGCTACCATCCATCAAGCTCAATCTCACCCAATCAGAGTAGTGTTTGAGAAACACAGCTAAGTTTTGAGCTGCGGTGGCTGCAGAAAGAGTGGTAACTTTGCTTGCGGATCCTTGAACGGCCACAAACTGTCCATCAGTTTCATTGCCACTATCTACACTCCCACCACCAGTTGTGCTCTGTTGCAACGCAATAGCGTTAGATCGCCTTTTTTCACGCTTTCGTTCTTTCTCTGCAATTTTTCGCTCCTTTTTCGACAAGCTTCTGTCTTTCTTTGGAGGAAGAGATAATCCAGTTCTCCCGCTCCCATGTTCTTTATTGCCACCTTTGTTGTTACTCATCGGCACGTACATCAACGGTGCCACACTTTCTCCTCTTGGGTTCTCAACTGCTGTATGTAATGCTCCTCTAAGATGTTCCTCTGCAGCATCCCATCTCCTCTGAGTTAATTTGGAAGAAGCCGTAGACTTTGTAGCTGCTCGAGCGATAGCCTCGGGTATATACGCCTCCATGTCCTTCGGGTCTTTCATTTCCTTATTTTGCTTCAGTTTTCGTAATTCTCCCTCGATCAAACCACCTATCCTACCCTTCCTTTCTGCAATAACCGCCGCTGCAATGGCTGATCCAAGCTGAGTCCGACTTTGAATTGTGTGTGGATGATTGGTTCCCAACTCGGAAAGACGAATTCGATATGCCTCATCGAAGTATTCAATGGCAGATTCATTCAGTTGCATTCGTTCAAGAGCGGATAACTTTGTCTTTTGTTCAAAAGCGTTATTATTGTCGCGAAGTGCTTCTAAATCCACATCGTTTTCATCTTCGTTTTGCGTAGAAGCATCATTGTCAACTTCGCCTTCCTCTGCCTCACTTTCCAATACCCTACTTCGTTCCAACATACCCAAGTTACTCAGCGGCGCTGCATAGGAACTATGGTCCTTTCCAGTAACTTCACCGTAAATCTGCAATGACTCATGAAATGCATTTTTAGCCTCTACATAATTTCCAAGCAACTTGTTCATTAAGCCTACATTGTTGTAAGCAGATGCAGTTGCTGGGTGCATCCTCCCAAAGTGTGATGTACATCTATCGAGAAGTTCGTTTGCAGTTGCAAGAGCTGCTGTGTAAGCCGCATGTCTATGATGAGTCCGCAAATCGGACTGAAGTGAGAGGATTTCTTCTTCGGTTATTTGATCTTGTGATTTGGATAGTCTTGGTGATGACGACGACGAAGACGGTGAATCTTCGTTTTCATAAAATGAGTTTTCGGTTTCAGCATCAGATGGGTATTGCTGCTGTTTGAAATGAGAAGGAATTTCAGATTGTGAAGGACTTGTCTTTGTTACAGTCACATCAATTGGTGGAGCACCCGAAGACGACGACGCATCAGAGAACCACGCATACTGCTGCCTGCTTGATTTTTGCTGCACCGAGAAATGCATAACTGGAATCCTTCGTCCAATTGAAGGATTTTCGTAGAACTTGATCTTTTTAATTTTATTAGAGTCAACACCCACAAAGCAGATAGCTTGGCTGGCTATGTTTCTAGCTGCAGATGCATGTTTATTTGTTAATAAGTAATAATCCGATCCGCATCTTGTAGAATTATCATTACCCGTTACAAATGAAGCTTTGAACCTTCGACAACCGCCAGATAGCCTTAGCCTTGTTGAGATAAGTCCAGCCATTGTCGTCATCGCTATTTTTGTCGATAGTCTGTTGTGTGGTCTATCTACTGCCTACTGCTTCAGCTTCATGGCTATTATGATGTGAGATGTGATTGAGTAGTATGACCCTGCCCATTGCATGGGCAGGGTTTGCGCCATCGGGCGGGCGGGCGACTCTGCGTACGTACTGAGTGTTACACATCAGTACACAGGAAGGTAGGTACCAATCTACGCATGATACGATCTATCTATCTATTGTCCTACGATATTATGATAAGTATCTAGTTTGCCTGTGATATGCATAAATGACTCACAACTCACAAATTCGCGAACCCACAACGTAGTAAAGAGTTAACCTTTAAAAAAAAGCCTGGAAGAGCTGGAAGATAGGCTTTTTATGAAAAGCGATGATGCCCATGTGCCCCCCAAAATGCGCCTACTTGAGTACAAATGATCAGAAACTGCCATGAATGAACATTAATCACCAGATTAGTGCCCATAAAGATGAAAAGCTCTCTCTACCCCTACCTTTTGGTTCGCACGCCCCCGTAGAGAGGCTTGATGTATGTGAGATTCCTTATTCCATCGATACTCCGCCCCTCATTCCTGCATACTACAGAGCATCTTCCGCCTGTTCCATCAGAACAAAACGAGGCAAAACGCCACATCTATCATCTATCTGAGTATCAATTCTCATGAGAAGAATTCGTTGCTTTTATGGATTGAGACATAATTGAGACATAATCATCAGCTGATGTAAGTTGTGCAGAAGAGTTGTTGCAGTGTCGGCGGTCTCAATCGGGGTTTATGCATGGTGGAGCTGCTCTTGAGTTAGGCCTCCCCATTTGTTTTTGGCGTCATTGATGTTGTACCATCCTCGCTCGAACTTCGCCTACGCTAACTTTCCGCTCTGCTCATTTTTACCCATCTGCTTCCACAGCGAAAAATTGAACGAGGCGCATGGATTCTACACAAGTCCGAACACTTCTAGACGTCACCTCTTACAATAAAAACATGATGCCTCCTATTCCTGAAAATTGCCCCGAAGACAACACAAGTCCACATCCCATGACAAGCCTTGCAAGGAGAATTTCATTCGACGTTGTTGAAATCCGCGAGTACAAACGTATCCTCTCGGACAACCCCGCCACATCAAGTGGCCCTCCGGTTGGCCTCGGTTGGGATTATTCCCCTGAAGACACCATCATTCTTGATCTCGAAACATACGAATCATATCAATGTGATGCACGACGATCGAAACGCGAACTAGCCATACCCTCAGAAGTTCGACACGAGATGCTACTTGACGAAGGCTACTCCCGCCAAGAGATTGCCAAGGTCGTCCGTGAAATACGCAAGATCCGAGAGCGTCGGAACATCTCCTTCCATCATAAAAAGTATGATCCGATCGCGGAACGCGTGGAAACCGTGAAACGGGGAGTGAAGGGCATAATTCCTGGAAGCAAGAAGTTGGAATGTTTTCATTCTGTCGTATTGCGACAGATGACCAGTAAGGGTGCCTAGTAGAAGAAGATTATATGTATTCATATTGTACAGAATGACCAACCAGGGTCGTGAACTCCTCCACCAACTATGTATAGAAGACCAAAGACTGCGTTTTGGGCTGCCAAACAATTTTGAAAACGATATGTTTAGAGTGGAACGTTAGCTGGCAGATTTATCCGCTGCCACAATCAGTTTTGAAAATTGTACATTTTTAAGTAGGAGCTTGGTAATATTAATTAGTATGTATCGTTCAGTTTTTGACATTAAGTTCCCTGGCCAGGGAAACTGCCACTTTACTTAGTGTTGATGAATCAGGATGATGGTACGATTTAACATGACAAACATGATATTCCAGGTTCTGACCAGGTTGGAAGTTCACCGATAATATTGCTCTTGCAAGCACCAACTTTTCGCTTCTTGTCAGGGCTATCGCTGGGATACTTGTGGCCAGAACGCATATTGCACTGACAGATCCCCTTTGTAGATCGATGGTAATGTGACATTTTTCCGCTACTGGAGACATGTTGATTTGATGGCCGGACAGGATGAAGCAGGTCTTGTCAATTTGGTTTTCTTGTTGGTCCTGACTGGCGTTATCATCAAAGTATTTGGTAATGAAGGATTCAGCCGCACAAACATTATCATAAACTTTCTCCGGACTTGTAAGAATTCCAATGGCGTCTGCAAATAATGATTGGTTTGCTGCACGGACCAAGATTTCTACATCTTGTTTAGGTTGAGGTTGCTTGTCAGCTGTATGAAAATATGCTCGAATCGTGTCCTTGTCATCGATACATTGACCATCTGGTAAAATCAAGTCGTAATCAATTCGGTCCATTTCAACATCGAGCGTAAACCGTTTCAACTCGGGCCGTGCGCTGTAGTATTCTTCAAGATCTGATGCCTTGAGGCAGTGGTTTCTGCGCAGTTTAAGATTTATAAGGTCAAGGAAATCGGATCGTTGAATAGTGGTAAGATAGTTGGAGAGGGTTTGATTGATTTTACGTTTGGACTCGGTGGTGTCAATGAGTGTCATCATTTCATAGGGAGTAGGAATGGAGGACAAGAATAAGGATGAAAAATTCTGCGTGTGGCTCGTCATAATATGTGCAGTTTGCTTTGTTGATTGTAAGTATGATAGTTTTGTGGAGCGATTGTTGTTTAAGCAGAGAATGGTAAGGGCAAGACTAACTCCCCATCCCCGACACGTTTTATCTTTGTAGGTCTTGATCTTTATTGCTACAGCCGTGCACACAAAGCTGAAGAAAACTGATCTTGCTTGCCGTGCTGCAATGATAGAAGGTCAACCAACCGCACTTCTCAATCAATCATGTCACAAGGTTCTCTCTTACATAATTGTTCTTGCTCTTGTGAGCGAGACGAGAACCGAAAAAGAGCGATTTGTCTTATCTAACTTAGGTTTTTGATTTCTTTGAGACAAGAACTCTCTGGGCAGGCCGCGAAAAAAAGATACTGGAAAACCGACCAATAAAACACGTACTTGGTCCGTCTGCAAGGTTCTCTTTCGGGTTGTAGGGGGCAACGGGGCACGCCAACTTAAGTCTTTTTCGAGGCTTCCTCAGGGGTAGGAAAATAGGCCTCGGAAAGGTATATTTGGTGTGTATTTACCCTTTTTTAGGCCCTGAATAAGTGTCATTTCGATGCATTTTACCCATACGAAATTGTAGTTGGGCGCTACTAGGCATTGCCCCCTTTAATTGAAAAATCCGCCCCCTAATACCAAGCAGATTCTTCCATTTTTAGCCCATTACCAAGCTTCCATGGCTGTTCCATGCCTTTCCATGCATGCTGCTCTTGTTTTGCGTGTTCATGTTGTGTAGTGGAAGTTTGAACATACATAATAATAAGTGAGAGCGGGGGATTTGTATGTATTCTGCGGGCGGATGAATTGGAACGGAGGCATCAGGTTGTAGCAATCGTGGTGCTCTCCTCGCTGTAACAATAGCATGATTATGGAACAACAACAGCGTCTCTCAACAACGCGGGTTGCCAACCCATTGGCAGACAGTTCTTCCAATGAGATTGATTTTCCATCGGAGTCTGCAACAGATGCTACCTCAAAAAGTAGCGGATCGGCGGTGGGTGGTGCCGCAATTTCGGGGGTGCCTAATCCAATGTCTGGAGTGCCCAACCCTATCATGGGTGCATCGCCCATGGCAATGAATTATAACAATACAACAATTGCCCCTTCTCCAATTGTCAGTAAAAAAGCCGCCCCAACGGCTCCGTTTTCTTCAACAACTCCCATGACATCACTTGTTCCATCTCCACTGGCTTCACCGTCGTCATCGCCGCCGCACCAACCTCATCACGACGATGATGAAATGGAAATACGAGATACGTCCTGCGATGAGCCACCCAAGAAGGAACAACGGCGACGTCCGGGTCCCAATACCATCCAATGGGCGGCAGGTGCGCATCAAACGGATAATCAACAAGAGTCACTTGAACCTGTCAACTTTGGGGACTATCGGGAAAGTCCTCGCAAGGATTCCGTCGGGAGTTGGGCAAGTTGTGCTAGCCATGATAGCTCGAGTACTCACTCTCCGACGCCACTTTCTCCCGCGCAACATATGCATATAGGTGCTGTTGATCCACCCTCCGCTGCAGGCACTCCTTCTACTTCTGCCACTACTACGACTGCTTCTGCTGGGGGGCCTTCCCTTCCGCTTTTTGCTGCTGCTTCGTCCGAAGCTGCTGCTGCTATTACTGCTACTACTACTACTACTACTATTACTACCGCCAACAAACAACCCTCCGCTGCACCAACACGGATCATCGTAGACAAACGACAAAAACGTCTAGAACGCAATCGTGAATCTGCACGTGCATCCCGTCGTCGTAGGAAGCAGTACCTCGAAGAATTGGAGACTAAAGTGCATACCTTAAGTACAGAAATGGATTCGGGGAGGGTTCATCATGCTTTGGAAGGTGTCAATGTTGTGGCTGGACTAAGGGAGAAGAAGGTTTTGGAGATTATAGGACGATTGAATGATACTCTTTATGATGACAATTTTGACATGCGAGGAGGGAATGTTATTACCAAGTCATCTTCTTCGGGTGTGAAGCACAGTGTGGTTCCCAAGACTGCTGCACCACAACAACAACAACAATCATCATCATCATCACGAGGATTACTCCAAAATGCCAATATCATCTTGGCAACATCACTTTCACGAACACAACCCTCGTTTCAGGTGGTAAATTCCTTTTTCCAACAGCAACTCAAATCACTCATTCTGACACATAAGCAACCAATAACATCTGCCAGTCCGAATCCAGCACCTACTGTAGCCTCTCCCATACTAGGACCGCTACTACCATCACTCACCCCCTTCATCCTTTGGCTTACGTTACAAAATGACAATTTCTTTCGTGGTGGTCGTGGACAGAGTGAACGTCTTAGTGCTGCACGTATTGGTGAACGGTTGTTGCATGGAGGATTGTATCGTGTTACTCCTTCTACCACTGCCGTGGCGAGGCATTCCAATTCTGGTAGTAACAAGGCTGCTGCTTCCGTACAACAACAAGAACAACAGCTACATCATCATCATGATAACAAGGGGACAGTCCTATGGCCACTATTATGTCATGAAATTGGACTATCGTATGATCAGGAAGATAAGATTCGTACAGCACAGCGTCTTGTATTGCAAAATGTGGATTTGTGGATACATCGTCATACTGCGAGGGCTACTTCGAATGTGATACAGTCAGTGCATGATGTTATTGGTGGGATGATGGAGCTGACACGGAAAAACGAAGAGACTCACAATGAAGCAAGAATGAAAAGGGAGGAGGAAGGGGGAGAGAGTCTATTGAGTATATTAACGGAGGAACAGAGGATGAAGCTTTGGGGGTGGGCTTTGAAAAATCGAGAGAGGATGAAACAGTGTGCAGAAAGGAAAGTAGGAAAGAATGTCGGCGAGGTAGGGGAACTTGAAGTGTCAAATGAACGACACGTGGCTGCTAATATGTACATCATTGATCACAAGCTTGGCAAGATCAAACAACGGGTCCCTCCAGTAGGTGGAAAGTATGCTAATCCATCAAAGCTGAAGAAATTGGGCAGACGACCATGTTTCGAGTCACTGGGCGGATACGAAAAAGATAATAACGATGCAGAATCTGCCTCCAAGATGCCTCGACCTGATTCGACGGGGTCGTTGAAACGCAGTCTGGATGACATGAGTATTGGTGGAACTTCGTCATCCACCCCGGAAATGAATCTTACTTCAGTGACTCCCGAAGCTGGACAAGCTGCAGGACACGCGGCGGCCTCTTCCTTGCTAAAGGATGTATTGGAAATCATTCCTAAGCCTTCGATTCGGTACCATCACCCTATGAAGCTACACCAACAAAATCATGCACAACACTTTGAGCCGGAACCAGTCATGTCAGCTTCGCCTGCACCAGTAATGTCCGCAACCTTCCCTTCTCAGTCACAACAGCAACACCGTAAGGCTGTCTCAAGCACATTTGACGACATTCCAATGCCCACACCCGTTTCAGTACTGCTTCAGACAGCTGATGACTTTTTGACCCCCAGTGACGGAGGGGTGAATGATATTATGGGAGTTGATCCAACGGCTGTAATAGACCCAATACCCTTCGTTCCTGATGCTGTGGCATCTTCTTCCATTTCCATGATTAGCAGGCATCAATCAGCACCGGAATTTGGTCAGTACCTAAACCACCCTTCGGGGCCAATGGGCATGGTACCTGTGCCAGAGGGAGATGATGAAGATGATTTCATCTTGGATGATTTGCCGATGGATGCCGATGACTGGCTTATTGGAGACGACACTCTTGAGTTTTAAGGCACGCACACAGGCAACAGCAACACGCTATGGCCTAACACACGCACGCACACACACACTTCATAGTATAATTGATATTTACTACATTACCGCTCTCTGGCGAACTAGAATAAACATAAATCAGGACGGTTTGTACAACTCTCAACATTTTCACGCCACAACATTGTCGTCTGACTTTCCGAACACTCCCTCCATGATATCTCTATATTCTCGCAGATGAATCTTGCCCATTCCAGTGGCAGGAGCCGAACTCACCCTTCGGCCTACGTACCTAGGTCGCTTCTCGTCCTTGTTCAACTCTCGTGTGGCCGTCATCAAACGAGGGCTGACGTAGGAGTACGCGCCCATGTTCTTCGGTTCCTGTTGCGCCCACACGACCTCGGCGTTGGCGTATTTGGCGCAGTACTTGGCAGCCTTGTCAAATGCAAAGGGTGCGATTTGTTCCAGGCGGACAATGGCGATATCTTTGCGGCCAAGCTTTTCACGTTCGGTGATGAGTTCGTAGTAAATTTGCCCTGTGCAAAACACCAATGTCTTTACGTCGTTGGGATTATTACTAATTTCTTCATTGGTCTCGTCAAAAGTTCGATGGAAAATAGTTCCTGTGCTCATATCTTCCAAGGACGAAACGCACAACTTATTCCTCAACAAATTCTTGGGAGATACAACGATTAATGGCTTACGGAAGTCACGATGGATTTGCCTCCTCAGGCAGTGGAAATAATTCGCTGGTGTGGTGCAGTTGACAATTTGCCAATTCGCCTTTTGGATTTGGTTTCGTTCATCTCTTGCCATTTTGGGAATGTGATGAGGATCCTCTTCCATCATCTGAAGGTATCGTTCAACACGACAGGAGGAGTGCTCGGCGCCCTGCCCATCATATCCGTGTGGAAGGAGCATAACAAGTCCACTCTGACGCAACCACTTGTCCTCTCCAGCGGCGATGAATTGATCCAACATCACCTGAGCTCCGTTCACGAAATCTCCAAATTGAGCCTCCCATAGAATCAGTGCATTGGGATTCTCTAGACTGTAACCATGCTCAAATCCAAGGACGGCAAATTCGGAAAGGATGGAGTTACGCACAGTTAATTGAGCCTGAGTGTTGGGGACCTTTACCTCTTCAACCGGTGCTGACATGCTGAGAATTTTCGCCAATGAGTTTAGGGGAGTGTATTCCTCTTCAGTATCTTGATCTTTCACCACGGCATGACGATGACTGAACGTACCACGTTGGACATCTTGACCAGTCAAACGGACGTGATTTCCTTCAAGCAGAAGTGATCCAAACGCCATAGCTTCAGCAAGACCCCAATCAATCTCAGTCCCTTCCTCAGCCATCTTTTGACGGGCCTGGAAAATTTTGTTCATTTGCCGGTGCAATTTGAATCCCTTGGGAACTTCTCCAGCCTTTTTGCCAATGAAACGCAAGATATCTATGTCAACGCCCGTGGGACGGATACGACTGTGCTGCCTTGGGCTTTTGAATCCCGTCCAACGTGAACTCAGCCAATCCTCTGGCTTGGGAACATACGTTTTACTCGCCTCTAGGTCAGATTCGTAGCTTTTAAGCGTAAAGTCGCGGATTTCTTTCGCGTCCTCCTTGGTCATCACTCCTTCCTCGATAAGCCTATTTTCGTAAATGTCCAATGTTGACTTGTGCCTTGTAATGGCCTTGTACAGCTTTGGTTGTGTGAACATGGGCTGATCTAACTCATTGTGACCATTGCGGCGGTAGCAAATCATATCAATCACTACATCTGTGCCCCACTCATGCCTCCACTCAATTGCCGTCTCAAGGGCACGTGACACGGCAACGGGGTCATCACCATTGCAATGAAAGATTGGGCAGTTGAATGCCTTACCAAGATCGGAGGCGTAGGGGGTTGATCGACTATTGATTGGATTCGTTGTGAACCCAATTTGATTATTCACAATTACATGAATAGTCCCCCCAACATGAAAGTCATCCACACCAGCCAACTGCATTGTTTCGTAAACTACTCCCTGTCCAGCAAAGGCGGCATCTCCATGCAGAAGAATGGGCACGACGTTACGGACATCCTCTTCCGTATTTCCACAGTAGAATTGCTTAGCACGAGCCTTACCAAGGACGACGGGGTTGACACACTCAAGGTGGGAAGGATTGGCAACGAGACTCAAATGAATCTTCCTTCCATCGGGGTAGGTACGGTCCATACTTGATCCAAGATGGTACTATCAAAGGATAGTAGTGTTGAGACGATGGACATTAGTTAGCACCATGAGGACGAAGAAACGAAAAAAGAAGAAGAAAAAGAAACAATATGTGCACCCCACAAACATAATCTAAACATAAACACCTCCCCACAAATCTCTCGTAACTCACCTTGACATCACCAGCACTACCCCAATCCTCCCCACTCTTCGTAAACAACTTCTCATCATAATGAGTCCCCTGAAATTCCGCAAACAATGTTGTCATGGGCTTTCTCATCACATTCGCCAACACATTCAACCGTCCACGATGGGGCATCCCAATAATAAAACTATGCGCACCCAACTCCGACGCACGATCAATCGCATCTTTTAATGCTGGGACGATAGCCTCACCCCCATCCAATCCAAATCGTTTCGTCGTATTGAATTTATTTGCCAAAAAGTTTTCAAATGTATCTGCAAAGCACAATCGTTCAAAAATGTGCATTTTCTTTTCATCGTCCACCTTTAAGAAATTGGGATTTTCGACCCGTTCTCGTATCCAATTGCATTTTTGGGTACTTCCAATATGCATATATTCCACCCCCATCGTACCACAATACGTTTGTCGCAATCGATCTACTACCTTACGTAATGTCACACGTCCTGGCATACTGGTTAAATCTTCCAAAAATCCTTTATTCCCGCCAGTGTGCACCCCCTTGAAATTTAATTCCCGATCCATATCCTTGTCAGGGTCAAATCCGTGAAATTTGACAGTTAACGCCTCATACATCCCCTCCTCCATATCATTTTGAGAGCGGACATTGCCCGGTCGGAAGGGGAACGATTCGTTGGTGTGTAATCCCAATGGGTCTAGATTGGCCGATCGATGACCGTTAACTTGGTAGGCACGGATTAAATGTGCCACACCGAGAGAGTCGGAGGGGAGGGAGGTGGATAATGCTACGGATGATGGGGCGATATTATTTTTTGTTTTGGACGAGAGGACGATGGTGGGTTGATTGAAGTAGCTGTCGTCAATAATAACTTCCGTGCTGCTGGTTGTTGCTGTTGTTGCAGCGGTGTCATTGTCGAGTGATTTGAAGTAAACTTGCCAACTTTCAGGGACGCTATTGGGATCAGCCTCGTATTGTTCGAGCATGGACTCGACGTAGAGGGATGAGGAGGCGGAGAGAAACGATTCGCTTCGTTGGGGTGCCGTGGAGAAGAAGGCGGGGCGGAACGTCTTGGTGACGGCAGAGGACGACGACGACGACGAGAGGCGCTGGAGTGGACGCAGCCTGCGGGAGGCGATGCGGAGGAGCGCAGATGTCATGGTGATGCCTGAGTATCTTTGCAATAACTTCGAATATATATATATATATATATATATATATAGCCGTTTTGTTTTGATCAAATCTATTTTCTCTCTAGAGCTGTCGCAGCCGATCTCTAAGCAGATCCTCTCCTCTTACTCCTCTCGTCGTCTATATAGGAGATAGATAAGTATCAGACTGTTGCGCAGTGGTGTGTACTGACGGCGCTATATGTTATGAGATCCAACGCCTTGGTTATATAGCGAGGAATATGATGGATCGGAAGCTGTCGGAAGTGGAAAGTGGATTTTTTTTGCAAGGTGATGTTTTGTGTTTTGACGCATCCCCCTTTCCTTTTCCATCAAAGAAGGGAAAACTCATAAAAGTGGCCGCACAGCAGGATAGACAGCAGGACAGCAGATAAAACAGCCATCAGCCATACGCCTTGATTTTCCTTCCTTCTTACTACTACGATCACAAACAAACTATGTAATTAACCCATCAGCACCTGTAGATTCGGATGTAGACATCTGCTATTCTATCTGGACGACATATTTGATGAGATAAGCTCCACGATACTATATACACGGGAGCATATTTCCTGACATACATATATTTCACCATTTATACATACTACTTCGGAATGGTGTCGTTGACAAAGACAACCATCTTTCACCTCGTAACCATCACTGGCAGCTCTGGGTTTCTTCAGTCATCATTATCATCACCACCTGGGCACCACATACGAACGCAAACTACACATCGCTGGGGATCATCTTTGCATTCCTCCTCTCCAACAACTGATGGGTCGTACGCATTATCAAAAGATGATCATGCCAATAGCACAGGCAAAACTAAGACTACGGTAGCATCACAAGCAGCTCTAATTGCCGGTACAACAATTGGAGGGGGATTCCTTGCCCTCCCGGCTGCAACAGCCCCTGGTGGTGCATTGCCATCGGCTTTAGGGCTCGTGGCGGTATGGACATATCTACTCGGGTGCTCTTTGTCTTTTGCAAATGCCATCTTTTTGATGAAAGACAACAGCAGCAAAATAAACGGTACTCACACAACAAGAAGTAATACAAACTACGATGACGAGATATCTATATTTTCACTTGTACGTGAATGTTATGGTAATATTGCTGGTTTACTAACAGGAGTTTTATTCTTGCTACTTATCAAAGCCACACTTGTCGCACAATTATCTAAAGCCGGTGTTCTCCTACACACCAACATCCCCATTGCATATTTCAATCATCGAGGGATGTGGACGATATTGTTCTCATTTATCGTGACCGCAATATGTCTCGTGGCGGGAAAACTTCATATCGAACGAGTGAATGATGTGTTGACATCAACCATGATTCTTTCATTCGTGACATTGGTAGCTCTAGCTGGTAGGAGTGGATGGACAATCGACGGGCTCAAACGATCAAATTACAAATCTCTATTTCCTTCGCTTGGATCGCCTTGGGCGGTTCCTGTTTTCATTCAATTACTACTTCACAATGAAGTCGTTCCACTTGTGTCGTCTCGTCTTGGTGACTATAAGAAAGTAAGTCGTGCTATCGTATTTGGATCATCCATCCCTTTGCTGATGTGCTTGATTTGGAGCTGTGTTGCACTTGGCATTGTTCCATACGAACCAGCGCTTGAAGTAGCAACAACAGCAAGTGGATCGGTTATATATGACCCTCTTAGTCGACTTAGTGAGAGAGTGATCTCGAAAGGTGGACCGATAGGAAAGATATTTCTCACATCGTTGAATACAATGGCTGGATCTGCAATTTGTACAACAGTCTTTGGATCTATATTGGCCACTACACAATATCTTGACGACGTGATTGCAGCCACCTCGTTTCGTGAAAGAAAGGACACATCGTGGACAAAGATATTCAAACATGCATTTGCTATTTTCCCAAGTGCAATGATTGCAGCTCTTGGTTCTAGCGAACTATATTATCATGCAACAGCTTTTGCGGGTGAATTCCCGTGTACTTTCTTGTTTGGGCTTATACCACCACTTTGTAATTTGAGGTTGAGATGGAAACGTAGAGAACAAGGTGAAGCTATTCAGTTGAAAGAAATGTCTGTACAAATATTTCTAGCATCAGTAAGTGTTACTATACTTGCTGCATGCAGACGGCTGCGTTAAGTTTATGACGATGAAGTCTAGAGGGAGGAGTTATGATGTAATCGAGGTTGTATATGTTGCGACTGTATGGCCAAGAGTGTTCATGTTCAGTCAACTTGGTGATATGAACATATATTCGCTCCTGTCAGAAGGTGAAGATGTTCCATTTTGACGAAAAATGATCTTGTTCTTTACGTCTACATGTTTGCTGCTCATATTCGTCTCTATACTTAGCTGCCTCCTACTTGACGAAAAGGGCACATCGTGACGGACGACCTCCTGGATTCAGGAAGTAACGACGCATGTAGTTGACATCTACGTACCTACATAAATATCATAACTTAGATACCGTAGTTATGTACACATGATGACAATAGAACCTCAGATAACCTTATTCCCGGCGCTTTCTCCTTTGTTCGTCCCCCCCAAAAAAGCAAAAAATCGCCGAGAGCGAGATTGACCATGAGACCAGAGGGTCCATCGACAGCCCTACATGTACAATAATAGACTATGATACAACCTCAAAAATCGCCTCTGAAACTGATCGATACATACTGCCCAAAAGACTAAAAAGATCTCCTTATACCCGTCTTCCAAAAAATAGATCATTCAGCTATAACTAAAATGGCGACATCAGCTAGTCCAGAAATGCCAACCAACAACCTCTTTGGGGGCGGAGACATCACTCCACCTGAAAATAAGAAACATAACTTTCAATCTCCCTCCAACAACAAGACTAATAGTAATACCAATGGCGCCACTGATGATGGTGATGATCATAATGCATCTGCCAATAAGTCGTCTCAATGGTTTGAGGAAGATGATGAATTATTACTGTCCACCCTTCTCATTGGCGACGAAAACAATGGCGACGATATCATTAGTCTTGACCAACGGCTAACTCGAATGCACCGTCGATTACAACAAGATCTATCACGTTGTGGTGTCACCAAAACCACCACCTCAAGTGATGATCGATGGTGGAGTTTCATTACTGATACGGCTATATCCTGTGGATTTCAATGTGCCTCTGTTCCCGGCAACACGAGCAATAATAATTACGGTGCAACGACTACGGATAATAAGGACCAACTGATGCCCAAATCATTTCATACACCAGAAGGTCAACAACATATTCAGGCGGTGGTGGACTTATTGGGAGTTAGCAAAGAGAGGGCGGTGAAAATTACATTGGCGACATTGCGGACCTTTGCATCCCTGAATTCTTCTGCAGAGGAAGGAGGAGGAGAATCAGATAAGGAAAATGATGACGCAAACGACGACGACGATGATGAGGGGGGGAATAATAAAAACACCAATAGAGACAGTAACACGGATTCTTCTGAAGACTTGCGTTCTCTATTGGGAACAAAGGAATTATTCTCATTGGTACTCAATCGTAATCGTCGGCAGTTCCTTGCACGTCTTCGAATTATTACAGAGTGTTTACGTTTGGAGCAGGAGTACAAGAGTAACATCGGAGGAGATGATGATAATGAAGAAGAAGATGATGATGATGGTTTATCTACCAAAGATCATGAAGGCATTGGTAAATCTTGCAGCTCACTATTAGATGAGATTGACGCATCGCTTGTCGTAAATGGGAATAAACGTGGTTTATTTCAACTCTTGTTAGGGTTGGCCACCGGTCCATCATTGCCTGGATTAGGAGATGGGAGGGAACTCCCCTATTCTGTGGGGAAGCTTACCGGTGGAGGAACTAATCAGAATACCAGTCTTGATATGACGAACACTGTTGGGGCAGAGGAATCCAACCTTGCTATTCGGAATGAAGCTGCGGAGGCGTTGCTGGTGCTGCTGTATGATCGAATTGACAATGGAGTTCAACGCTTGGACTTATTTCTGTTGATGGAGGCTGCAAGATGCTGTCCCGAATTTGAGTTTGGCAAAAAGGACAACTTTGGTGGTGGACGTGGTGGCGGGGCTGTAAGGTCGATGCAACACGACGAGCAAGAAGAATCTGGAGTGGCCACTATGGAAAAGATGCAAGTGCGTCTTAATGGAATCTGGTCCCTGCTATGCTCCGAGTGCATGGGTCTATGGAGGGCGAACAATACCAGTAACGGGGGCTGGGTGAAGCAGCATCCCTTCTTTGCAGGTTTGGGCGACTCGGATGAGATTGAGGGGGATGCTCTATCGTTGAGATTAGGAGCTACTCGGATAGAGTTGGAGGCCCTTTGTCTGAAATTACGTGAACTAGGTGAAACAGTACGCGATCGCAGACGATTTGCTTACGAACGCCAATTGAGATTAAATCAGCATGCTGTGGCGGATGATGGCGATGAACTGTGGGGGATCAATGCTCCTGATGCTGTAACTCTTCTTTCGTTTGGCCTCTTGCTCCGATTGGCTCACCTATCCTCCCCCTCGAATGAATTTCTCGCCAAACTTGGTGGGTGGGGTCAAGAGTGTGCGCAAATGGCCAACGATGAATGCGCCGCGTTTGCATACTTGCATTCGGTGATGGATAGCATTGTTCTGGATCCATTGAGGAATGATGGAAGGCTGAGGAGAGAAGTTCGGAGCGAAAAGATGGTAAATGATCTAATTGCGCGTGGAGAGCTTCAAATGATGTCTAGTGGAGTGTTGCCCCTGACGGATGGTCAGGAGCAGGGAAATGACCATGACGAAGAGATTTTTGAAGGATTCTCCGGCGACGCCGCATCAATCGTTTATCAATCCATTGGGAACGAAATACTTGCAGGAACAATCAGGAGTTTTCGGGAGGCACTTCTGTCTCTGCAATGTTCGTCTGCCGTCGATAATATTTGCATGCTCACAAATCTTGCGTCAGTGTTGTATCGCAATTCAAGCATTCTGTGTGATCAATTCTGGTGTGACTGGGAGAACTTTTGTCAAGAAGATGGTATGGCAGACGCTGACTCAAGTGATGATCCAATGTGCTATCTCTTGGATGCATCGCACAGCCTCGCAGTATCTACGTTGGTGGAGCTCAATAATGGAGGTTCCGAGAAATCAATCATCCATTTCTTGAAGCCTCTGTCGTCGTTTCTACATTTAATAGCGTCGATGTGTGCGAATACCGCTACCGTGCACAGTATCCTAGATTCCGAGTTTTTGCCCGAGGGCTTGATTGCTAACTCAATGTCAGTTTGTGCAGCATTGGCACCACTGATATCATCACTGAATGCTAGTGATAGTCATATCACATCGGAGGAGCGTAGTACAGTTCGCCTTGCAACATCGGTTATTCAATCTATTTCAACTCTCGCCTATTTCGGTGGAAACAGGGCAAGAGATTGGATTCGTCAGTCGGTTGGACCAAAAGTTCTTTGTGACATTGCTTCTCGCGTAGTGCCCCAAAGGCAAAATAGTATGGTGCACGACTGTATTGAGTTGGCGTCCTCTTCAATGAATTTATTGGCAGAATTACTTACAGATTCTGATGCAACATTTCAGTCGAATGCGTTGGTGTGCTTCTCATCTTCGAGTTGCTTTGGAGCTGACAGCACTAGTGCTTTCAATGTACTTTCCTCAGGAGGAGTGCATAGTGAAGCGACACTTTCCGTCATGTCGTTTCTGAATTGTCTAGCGATGAATTTAACACGAAATACGTTTCATTCCCAAAGCGAAACCCAGAGAACCGTGTCGAATCTCTTGACAGTTAGCAATGGCATCAAGGTTGGACTAGAAGTTTTGACCACCCTTTTTTCTGGTGGAGACGTCTCGTTTCCTTCCTCTGATTTGCAAGTAGGCGTCTGCCATGCCATTGTATCATCCGTGGTGGCCACATTAGTAGGGTTGAAGCCTATCATGTACCTTCATGAAGAGGATTCGGTACGAGAAATCGCTGTTGCAATTAGAGATGAGTTAATCAAGGCACTAGCAACATCAACGGCTTTGGGTCAGGTCGTCGCGTCCCTCGCTTCGGCGCCAATATCGTTGGCTTTGATGAAGAACGCTTCAACGTTGCAGGAACTTTCCCAAGTCATGGATTCTGCTGTTTATCGGCGCGAAAATGTGAGAGACTCCGGCAAATATGGCCCATGGAGTAGGTTTGTTACTCCAAAGAGGGCTAAGCAAAATCGCGCAACGAAATCCGCAGCGATATCTTCCTATACCGATGATGTAGCAGACACACGCTCCAACATCAACGAACTTTCTGTGATGTCCCTCTCGCTCCTTCTCTTGTGGGGAGAGCACGCTGAAGATATCACTAGGAAGCTCGAATCCTCCGAGGAAAACCTTCTTGTGCTAAGTCCTTGCAATCTGCTTTTGTGCAAGGCCTCTCTGCCTGCCTCTAGGTCCAGTGACGGTAGTTGCATCATTGCAAATTTGAATTTGATTTCTCGCTACGCTAGTGTTGACAACATTATTGTAGGCGGGGCGAAGGCAAAATCATCTCTATTGTCGGCAAAGTTGGTAAAAATGTGTCTGGATCATACAAGCACTTCCAGTGGAGTTTACGGAGATACTCGAATCGGTTTGAGTGTCTTTCGAGCTGCACTAGGAGGCGGAATGACGATTTTTAATACCCTCTTCAATACTTTTTACAAACTCACCAATGATAGCTCCCTCGAGGGGAATGGTGACTCAGTTCTCCTTGCTGTCATTTTGTTAGAGACCGTTGCCATCAGTGTCCATAGTCATCCTGAACTCGCCAGGTCGATGTTGGTTGGGACTGCGGTCTCACAAAACTGGAAGTTAATTGATATGATCGCTGCGTCTGTAACTGATACAGTTGAGCTTCTAGCAAAATCCGCTGATGAAAATGAAAGCGTTGACGACAAAATGTTCAGTTTGCGCAGCTTCCTTACTTGCGGGTGCCTTCACGTTATCTCAGCGCTGTGGAAAAGCTGCAGATTAGTGTGCACGCAGAATGCAAGATCCGAAAGCAAACATGCTTGTGGAGTTATTACATCTCATCTGGCAGGTTCCAATGAAGATAGCCCAAATTCGCTTATCGCAAACACTGTAGTGGAGCTGACTAGATGCTCTTTACTAGCAACCATGTCCCTCCAGGAAAGTGAGAATGATGACACGACATGCTACAGTACCGTTAACAAGAAGCGCATTTTGATGGATATGCTAACAGAGGCTCTTGAAATCATTGCTATTGAAACTGTAACTAGAATTCAAACAAAATCCCAAGGGGGAATCAGCTTTGTGGAGGATCTATTTGAATCTGGGCCGATGGAATGTTGGTCTATCCTTCTGGCTTCAAACAATGCAGCTGGTTTGGCAGCTTCTTCGTGGCTGTTCGGGTTCTCAGCTTCTGTCGAAAAGAGCAATGCTCGAAACTGGAATGTAGGTTCCTTCTTGGAGGCATATCCAGCTGAGAAGAATGTAGCAACGTCAACATGGTGTCGTTATGGACAGTCTATGAGACTCGCAGATGCTCTTCTAGCACATCCTGCTTCCGACGCATCGCGAAAGTTTTTGGAATGCTACACTCTGCACTCGTCAATCCAGGCAGAAGACTGCTTTGCAGCTTCATGGGCACACTTTTTCGAGGTTGTTGCTGCGGGATGTATTAAAACAAAGAGCGGTGAAGATGTGCACTCGTTGATGAATAGTCTGACAGAGTGTTCATTGACCGCGCTTTCGTCGATATCTGAATCAAAGACGATATCAGAGTCGATTTTATCAAGCCAAGGCTTGTCAGAGAGCCCCGACACTAAGCCTATCGGAGATTTGTCTTCATTGCTTCTGTACTCCTTATCAGTCAGCAGTGCTTTTGGTGGTATTGAAAACGATGGCGATAGATGCGATATTTTGTTAGGAATGTTTGGTCGCCTTTATGAATCTGCAAATAGGTTGTTTGCAATGACACAATTGGGATCGGCCGTTTCGTCCAATCAGGTAAGAATAACTTTTGTTCGAAGGCAGGAATTTGTGTTTATCATTCGTGACTAATAACCCACATCTCATGTCTTTCCAAACAGGTCGCTGTGTGCTCCATTCGCCAGAGATTACTGTCGTCTGCTCTCGTAATTGTGTCAGACTTTGAGAAGTTATTTGACAAGAGAACTCGCGAGAGCACAATAAAGTACAACGAAATCAGAATTGGGCTGACTAATCTCGCTGTGAATGCACTGCAATCTTTGCAATATGTGCAGGGGGTCACCGACGAAACTGAGTTAAATGATGATGTCTTCGCACCGACAAAATTTAGTTACAACTTTGCCTCCACGGCAGCGAACACGGACTCCGCATTTCAGTTGCTGCGCACATCGATCTCGTTACTGTCGCACTTGTCGCCGACAAATGATGGCAACAGCAATTACCATTCGCATTCGTACGGGGTAGACTTCTCCTCGTGTTTCAAGCAGCGAAATGCACTTCAACAACTTCAGTACCACCTCTCATCGGCTTCGTCTGTTGCTTCACTGACGTATCAGGCCGTGCATGGTGGCACGGCGTCGCAATCAGTAGCAACGATACACATCAATGCAGTTGATGTTGTAAGCTTGATCCTGACGCTTATGCATACATTATCAGATTCCGGATCATCGACGGTAAGCACCTTGCTTTTGTTGGCTGAGAGTGGCTGTTTCAGGTCATTGATTGGCAACCAACTGTTAAAGGCAACATCCTTTACATGGGCACCAAAGTCGGGCTCAGTCGAGGAGAGTACAGCACCAATTGTCTCACGTCATCGAGGCTACAATGCTCCAAGCCAGGCTGATTTGAGGGGGTCGAGACCATCGTCGCAGAAAGATTTGGTCCATGAAATATGGCTCATTGCTGTCAACACATTTGCATCGCTCCTTCGGTCAGTTCGTCAACAATCGTCTACGCATGAGAAGGTAGACAAGCAGATTGTCAGTCAACTTGCTCCGATCTCGAAAATAGTGTTTGACTTTGTCTGCACATATGAAAGAGAATTATTTTCATGTTTTGCAGCGTTATTCAACGAAGTGCACGCGCAAGGAAATTTGTCCAACAAGGGAGGAAAAACATCCTTCTCGTCGAGCATTCAGTCATCATCATTTGCTTTTACATCTAATTTACTGAAAGAATGTGAAGCAGTTTCGTTTCTTTTCGCCGAGCTGTGCACCGGAAACACAAAAGTTCAGTTTGCGCGTTCATGTGGACCCATCTACAAAAAGATCCTCACAGCTAGTGTTGAGTTGACGAAGATGACATCATCATTTCTCGGCTCTATTGGCAATGCGCGAGAGCTTTTCATGGCGCTGTCTGATGCAAAGACTATGCTAGATCAGCCTTCAGCGATGTTAGATGCGCACCCTCTGCTCGTGGAAGGAATCCCAAACGCCCGCCATGAGGCCATCCGTAACGCTCACTTTGCCCACAGTTGCTGCATCCTCGCCACCCAGGAGGATTTCAGGAACGCACACACTGCCACATCCAAAGCTGCGCAGGCAGGTGAATCAGAAAGCAGCTCTGCAAGTTTAGAGCAAAGCTTCCAAATCCATGTAAACAACAAGTTCATTGCTGAGGTGGAACAAGTTGCAGGATTTTGTCTGTTCAATTCCCTCTCTGTGGTTGCCAATGCACATCCTGCATCAGAATCATTTGTGTATCTTTCTCCAGAAGAAGCTTCGCAGCTAGATGTCGCATCGGTGATTAATCCAGGGGCCGTGGTAGCAATTTGCGCTCAAAATACTACTGCACAAAGTCTGAAAAGATATCGCATTCAAGCACCTCAAGTTGCTAGATACGCCCGCACCATCCGTTGTGACCGATCTACTCGTGTCATTACTGTCAAGTACATCAAATCTGGTGAAATTGAGCATGTACCTTGGTCTTGGCTAGTAGGGATGGAAGATACTTCGAAGAAACATTCTCTCTTTTCATACTTACCAGCTGCAAAGTCAATTGCAGATGCTGACACACGTGGACAGCCCTCTTTGGGACACCTCGTCCTTGCTCTAAAGTGGTGTCGTCACTTTTCATCTTTGTCGCCATCATCTTTGAATGGCAGACATACTCCTCCGATGTACCTGGTAAATTCAGTGGCAGAGCGTGCGTCAATACTTTTATGCACTGAAGTCTTGCTACACGACGAGTTGCGTGACACACATTCGCGGCGTGATGGAACCACTCGAAAAATCAACGTGCAATTACTTGACTTGTTTGGATCTGAAGGCGACCCTTCCTCTCTCTCGGCGGTGATAGATGAAGAAATTTTGGAGTCAATCAAGATGCAGTTGAACGATCAGCTCCACGAAGCATCTTTAGAAAGGGAGGAAGAAAGGAAGATGTGGGAGGAACAGACGAACTGGGACAGCGCTTCGTTCTTGGGTGGAAAGAAGCGAGAAGGGAGACGGTCACCATTTAGATCGTTGACAAGAAAGACTAGTTCAGACTTTTCATCGTAGAGGGATATTAGATTAGTTCATATTCTAAGCAAGTTGTTTATACATTAGCCATCCAGAGAGAAGCGTTGCCAAGCCTAATAAACCTAGGCCAAACGCGACCACTTTAGCGTAGTCTGCTTTCAGCACCCTAGATATGCGTTGAAATTGTTTCTGAGCGTCCACGTTCGCAGGAAAGTGCACCTTGATGGGCTTGGGTTTTGGTGGTGGACTCAAGATTATCTTTTCTCTTGGGAATGGTGTATTCCTACGTGCTCTTAACCTTGGAGATCTTCGAGGGAGACTGTTAGTGTTTGCCACCAACCTTGGCGACCGACGAGGGGAAATGGATTCTTCCTCACCATTTCTTTTAGGCGATTTCGTGGGAGTCATGTTGGTTATTGATGCAGAATGAAAGAAGTGGTAGGGGGAGAGCAGGGGGAGTAGCTCCTTCCCTTTCCCTTTTAGCCCTTGGCGCACAATCCAGGCAGAAACCACCAAGCAAGCCTTCACGAGCCTCGTCCCCTTGAGACGAAAATTTCAACAACAGCATACTTAGTGCGGTAGATGGAGCACGTCTCTCTGCGCTGCTCAAAGCACTTACTCATGCTGTTTATCCTCTCCTCATTATTTTATCTCGATGTTCATTCTTCTCTTCCGCAAGCCCCCCTCTTAAGTGAGCCAGCAGCTGGGAAAAGGAGCTGCGACTGAACTTCTGGACGCGCCCGGGAGCCACTCGCCATGCAATATGCAATCACAAGGTCATAAGCTTTATGATAATAACAACACCATGAATAACGGCCGCCACCACACTTTACGAGTGGCAAACCTGCACAGAGTGGTGGCGTCACCATCTTCCGACAATGACGAATCACTATCGGCCGTAAGCTATGATTCAAATCCACCAATTGAAAGGAAAAAAACTCGTTCAAATACCCGCAGATCTTCAACTCCGTTATCATCAACAACGCGTGTTTCTGGCAATTCTTCGATAGTAATGAATGGGGTATTTCAGAAATTGATACTATTGCTGATTGCCGTGGTTATATTCGACATTGTCTTTTTTAGGGATGCCTTTGGAGATATTGACAGTCAAGGTCCTGAGGCGGGGATACACAAATTGCACGATAAAAATCGCATCGATAATGCGTTGCAGTCAATTTCGTCCAAGCTGCATGCTATCAATGCAGCAAAAGAGAGTAAAATTGCAGGCATGAGCAATGGTCTATTATCCGATCAGAATAAAATTGTCGAATTGCAACATGAGGTTGAGATGTGGAAGAGTCGATACGAAATGGCCATTCGTCGCCAACAACAATTGGATGGGCACGATGGATCCTATGTCAGTGGTGTTGAAAATATGTTAGATCATGATCTACTCAGTAATAACATATATGCAGATTTACAACTCGATGAACATGAACTTAGTTTTGCAGAACTACAAGAAGAAAAGAAACACAGGGCCAAGAATGTCGAAAAATATGGAGTGGATGATCATATTGTCAAGATTTTAACTGCTGCCAATGTTGAGATTGATGAAGAGTTGGCAGAGCAGCTACCAACGTGGGTTGATATTGTGTCCATGTACGGTGATAAACCGATAATATATGGGTTAGAAACATGTCAGGTATATCGGGATACTGTCAAGCCGGAAGATCGGATGCTTGGACCTGCCGGTATATTCAACACAGGCACCAACTTGTTATTTGAATTGATGAAAGCCAATTGTAACATCAAGGAAGCCAGGAATGTTCCAAATCCGGACCCAAATGTCCCCATTTTGTACAGAGAACCCAAACGCAATGGCATGCGTTGGCAAGCACCGTGGGGCAAGGTAAGGATTCAGATGTGGGATATAATTGCAGGAGTTTGTTGTACAAAACTCATTTCAACTCTTTATTTTCAAATCTTGTCAATCCTTTAGCATAATCCCCCAACAACACATCGGGGCAAGAATGTTGCAAGAGTATGGGGGAAAGGTATTACGCAAACAGATTTCTTTCCAGTGGTATTAATCAAGGATCCCTACTCGTGGATGGGATCGCAATGTCGACACAAATACACCTCGTTCTGGGGACATGATGAAAACCATTGTCCCAACCTGATTAGATGGAAAGTTACTGAAACGGATGAAACCGCATTTGTAAGAGTGAAATATGCATTGGAATGGAAACAATACGAATCGTTGTTAGACATGTGGAATAAATGGTATGAGGAATGGGAGGAGCAGACCTTTCCACATTTGACTACTCGCTTCGAGGATTTGTTATTTCACGGAGAAGAGGTAACAAGAACTGCCTGTGAATGTGTCGGGGGAGAATTCACTGACGATTTTCGATATGTAGAGGAGAGTGCCAAACGGACAGTGGGTGTTCACAAGGGAGCCAATGGTTTGGTGAAAGCAATGCTGCAATATGGTGATCCATCCAAGCGACTGACTGGCTTTACAGATCGAGATCGAAGGTATGCTAGCAAGAACATGGATACTGAATTGATGAAAAAGTATGCCTACGTTCCTCCTCTATTGCCAACATCATAAAATTTATATGAATATTTTGGGAAAGACGAAGGCAAGGATCTTACAACAGCTGATTCCTATTTTTATGTTTCTTACACACTAAAACCAAACATTTAAGCACATGTTTGTTATCATCAGCACTATTCATTTCAGTGGCACATGTGTATTCTCTTCACATTCATCCTACCTCTTTTCTGTTTCAGTTACTATTTACATGCTTTATAGTTTTTTCCAGTGTTCTGCATTGCGATACCCGTAACGGGTGATAGAACAGTAGAAGCGTCAGAACATAAACCCGTTTGCTCTTCGTCATTTATTTCCACCTCAAGTTTTAGCCTTCCGCTGCTGCTTTGAAATAATTCAGTAATTTTTTCTTCCTTCATATGTGCATCTAATTCTAGAACCCATCTTGCGAAGAATATAGCACCCACAAATTGTGCCATCGGACGCCAGAACCACACAGTCTCCGGAGTGCGTAGTCCTAAAACTTCACTAAATCCCCATATTGCTCCGGCACCGCCAAAAACTTGAAGGATGAGGTTGGCACTGAAGATGTGAAGCAGATGAAGAAGCTTTTCTGTTTTTTTGTCCATGATTTCACTATCCTTTTGTGCTGCGTATTCAACGGGTCGTCCTTCTTCTTCACTCCTCTATGATCTATGACAAGATGCTGCATCCAACAATGTACAATACCTTTGTACCCGTTGTTTCACATACGTATGGAGGTATTGTATTTGCTTTTAGATATTTTTGATATGGATGATTCTCGGAAATAAGAAGCCGCGTTGCTAAATAGTCTTAAATTAGTACCACGGACAGGTAGGCAGGCTTAGTACAGGTAAGTATCGTATTTTCGGAAATTGAAAAATAAGGTAGGAAAACGTCGAGGCGCCAACTCGATCTCCCTCATCATACTTCCCAAAATTGACAATCATCGTAGCTGATGAACCACATAATCATCTATCCATTACGAAACAACTAATATTACAAAAACAAATGGTGGACTATTCCAAGTGGAATCGCATGGAGTTCAGCGACTCTGACTCTGATGGCTCGCATAATGACAAAGATGATGACGATGGCCCACGAGTGACATCACTCAATCAGCCAGGTCGAGTGACCATCGGTACAGATGGCAGTATACAGATTGGTCAATCTTCGTCGGGGGCATCGTCTACAAAGCAGCAGCAGAAACAGACAGAGGATGATTTGTGCTCGTCCTCTGATTTACCCGTGGTCTCTGGTAGATTTAGCGGTGATGCGGTGGACATTAGCTCCCTTCCAAACGTAAAAGTTGATGGCGATGAGATACAACACCATCAGCGCTTAGAGCAACTATTGACACGCAACGGAGGAAGACATGCCACAACATTAAACACAAACCAAAAACAACTTCATCTTCCAATTTACTGGTCACAAGATCGATACAGTGTCACTCTCCGTGTAGGATTCCCAACTACACAATTTCCATCACGGACCATTCGCGTGAACGTTGTCGGAGCCTTGAAGTATGAAGATAGACATGCGGCAGTTGGAAGTGGCTCCATGATGACTGATTATATCGCCAAACGAAATAATGACGATAATCCATCATATGGATCTGTTACAATTGTCTCCGTATCGAGTGATAGTCAAGAGACTGTACTATTCCATGGATTATTACCACGCCCAATTCACTTGAATCAAGATGAAGATGAAGTAGAGTTTGAGATTGAAAATGTTAACATCACCAATGTTGTTCATACTAGAGAAGAGTCATGCTGTGACAGATTTGTATCAATCACCATGCCCAAAGCAGTGCCCATGCACGGGTTAGTGCTGTGGTGGGATTGTCCAATCGTTGGATTTCCGAAAATTGACGTGTCTTCCATACAAGATAGACACGTTTCCAATGCTAGCGTGGGTAGTGAGGCCAAGAGCAGTGGTAAGAGTAGCAGTAGCAATGTTGGAAAGAAGGAAGCATTTCAAAAGGCATGGGATGAAGCACACGATATGTTCCGTGAAAAGATGAAGAAGAAGGAGAAGCAGATCATATCATAATTTAATCATTGAGGTTGAAATGAATGCAGGCTCTCCTAATAATAATATCTCTGACTTAACCCCCTCGAGTTACACCTGCTGCAAGCTCCCTAATCCTCACCGTTGTAGCGAGCTGTTAATTCTTCGTTCAAAAACGTGACTGCATCGCCTATTTCCCTCTGCGGACTTTCTGTCGTGCACGAAGAGCCGCTGCAAAAGCTTCTTTGCTGGTATTTCCATTTGTATACTCCATCCTTAGCGCTTTCAAAGAAATGTCGCCTCCAAGGGTGGCAGCGATGATGAAATGTTTCACTCTCTCTACCTTTCTTCCAAAACCCCGGATAGTTCTTAATGGCAGCGCAGCTGAACCACCAACCATAAGTAGCCGCCGCGCGGATGAGAAATGAGAACTGAGAACCCGTCGCGTTGAAGTTGGAAGGAGGACGTAAAGTCTCTCTTGCGTAGAGCCACAGTGGAATTAGTACAAGTGGTAGATTTTGCGTGCCGATATTATGTTCTCTTGTTTCACCATGGCATGAAGCCTGCATGAAGATAGTTTTATGGAAGTCGAGAGCTAGCGGCCGGACAAGGGAAAGAGAACCCGCACATCAGCAGTAGATAATAGCAAGCAATCCACAACAAATATAACCTCAGCATCGAACACAGCAATGAACGACAAGTACTACATATTTCCAGAAAAGAAACAACAGGTGGCCACTCCATCACCATCACCAGCGTCACCAAAACTAAGCGAGGTCGGGGGCAAAGCTCTATCTCTAATCAAAACATCGGCTCTTCAATTTCCCGTTCCTCCGGGGTTCGTATTGTCCGTCTCTTTCTTTCAGCCTTGGCTAGAGCAGATCAAAAAGACAGAGGCATGGAAATCATATACTAGCTGTAATCCGAAGTGTGTTACAAGGGACGATTGTGATGCAATAAAAGAACAATGCAAGGAGCTCAATCTGAATGCTGATCAGTGGAAATATCTGCGTGACGCAGTAAAAGCGGCATTTGGAGATGATGCTGATTTAGAAGATACTCTTGGAACCGTGGCGGTGCGATCCTCTTCACCTGAAGAAGATTTGGCAGGCACAAGCTTTGCAGGGGGGTACGAAACTTCATTGGGAGTAACCTCCTCTGGGCTACAAGATGCAATTATTCACTCATTTGCATCATTATTTGATCATCGCATACATTTATATAAGATTCAGCATGGGTTGACGACAGATAATCCGCGTATCGCAATTATTGTGCAGAGGCAGATCGCCAGTGATGTGAGTGGGGTGGGGTTCTCGTTGAATCCAAATAACAACTGCTTTGATGAGATAGTCATAGCAGCAAATTATGGACTCGGGGAGAGCGTTGTGAGTGGCGTCGTAACGCCAGACAATTATGTTGTTGATAGATTTGATTCAAACAACCTCAAGATATCCAAAAATGTGGCTGAAAAGACTTCTGCGATATGGCTCAACGAGGCGAGCGGTGGCACCCTCCAAGAGTCTAACAAAAGCCCAACAGAACAGGCCTTGACGAATGACCAAATCATCGAAGTGGCAAGGATGGTGTCTGATGTGGAAGAGAAGTATTTTGATGGATCTCCTGCTGATATTGAGTGGGCTTTTCATAACGATACACTGTACCTCTTACAAGCGAGACCTGTAACAGCTTTCGTGCCTCTATTTCCGGAGATGCTAACAGAGAGAGGAAAAGAAAAGAGGCTCTACTTAGATATCATCGTCATGACACAGGGGTTCTCAGACCCGCTCTCAACTTTGGGGTTGGATATTTGGAAAACTTTTCTTGCACGAATGAAGCCAACAATGTCCACTGAGGGCTTCGATGGGTTGATGTTTAACATCCATGGTCGAGAATATATGAACGTCAGTAATATTATCATGATGACTGGAGGCTCTGTGTTGGTGAATAAATCTCTACGGTCATATGACAAATCTCTCGATCGTGCATTTGCTTCAATTGACCTGAAGGACTACACCCCGTCATATGTACCGGACGGGAGCAAGGGCATTTTTGGGAAGATGATCAGACAATTGCTTTCAACTGTTCCAAATGTCTTGCGCGGAATGTATTATGGAAAAGATTCAATGAACAAATACGTCGAGGAAACAAACGCTTTGTTGGAGCACTGCCACAATCATTGTTATCCAGAAGATAAACCATTTGACGAAGTCTATGACGATTTAACAAAATCTTACAAAGCAGTTGTGCCTCAGGTTGGGGGGATAATATCAGGTTTGATCTCAAAAGGACTTTTGCATCGTATGTTTCGACATTGCGAGGGATCTGAGGACAATCTAATTAACTTGTCAATGGATCTGAATGGAAACCCAACGAGTGAGATGGGTCACTGCATGGTCCGACTAGCATCTTGTCCCGAAATTCAAGAGACAAAGAAAAGTGACGAGTTTCTGAAGAAGCTAAAAGAAGGTTCGTTTTCTCAAGAATTTACTTCACTTTACTCTGACTACTTGAAAAGATTTGGCTGTAGAGGTGTGAGAGAAATTGACGTAGCAACACCACGAATGTCTGAGAAACAAGATGAATTGTTTGCTACTCTTAAAGGAATCGATATCAAAAACAATCAAATCAATAACGTTCGTGAGCGCAGAGATAAGGCATATCAAGAGCTGCTCAGCTTGGCCAAGGAGATAGGTAAAGAAAAATCCTTCGTTCATCACGCCGCTGTGATGCAAGGTGTGCTTGGATATCGCGAGCACCCCAAATACATGTTAGTGGTAGTCACTGACGCATGTCGTCGCCATGCGTTACAGGTTGCAAAGGGCTTTGTTAAACAAGGAAGGCTGGAAAATGAAGGCCAAATCTTTTCATTAACGATGAATCAAATTTCCAGTGCACAAAAGGATGAATCAATAGACCTCTTGCCACTGGTGCGAGAAAATTTGAAGCCCGTTGAAAATGTGCTTCACGTGAAGAACTGGCCTGTTCTAATTGATAGCCGTGGTAAAATCATTCGAGGAAAGAGAGAAATCACTGAAGATGAGATGAAGAAGGAAGGATTGTTGATAGGTGATCCAATATCACCTGGCGTCGCAAAAGGTCGTGCCAAGGTTTTAATGAACCCGTTCGAGAAGCCTCTTGAGGCGGGAGAAATTCTTGTCGCAAGATTTACCGAGCCAAGTTGGACGCCATTGTTCATTAATGCAGCAGGTGTATTGATGGAGATTGGCGGACCAATGCAGCATGGTGCCATAATCGCGAGAGAATATGGTATCCCTTGCGTTAGCGGCATTGACAACGCGACAAAATTGGTTGAAGACGGCGACCTTCTCGAATTGGATGGTTCGTCTGGCACTGTGCAGATTATCCGCGACAGCGTTGACAAGAATGATTCTAATTGTAGTAAATAAAGTGAAAAATATATGTTATATTATTGATGTTGATGGTTTACACTTCTCAGTCACCTCACAGGCTCCCTCAACTATACGCTCTATAACCTCTGATGACCATGGTGGCATATGTTGGTATTCGCAAATTGTAGCCCCGACTGCGGTAGCAATACTAGCTGCCTCTTTACTGCTGCTTCCTGTTCCACGACACACCACGTAAGCCGCTGAAAAAGCATTGCCTGCACCTGTTGGATTGACAGGCGAGATGGTTCGAAGCGTTGCTGCAGGCATTTTCATCTCATTTGTGAAGCATCCATTTCCTCCGTCGCGTACTATGTTTTCTATATTTCCTTTGCTCATTGTAAAGTTAGTATGAGAAATCATTCCCTCATAGCAGGGTCTATCGGGAGTTACCACAAAGAGACTCTTTCCATGATTCTCTTCGTCGTGGTATGCTCGAGAGGCTCGAGCACAAACGAACGATTGTCGTATCTTATTTATTGTTGTCGTCACGGCAAGACTATCTTCACATGTCACCTTCCCAGTAACGTCATCTGCAAATACAATTGGCTCTATACCAGCAGATGATACACGAGACATAAGCTCGTTATCAAAAAATGGCAATGCATCCAGTCCCTTCCCAGTTGGTTTGAAGCCCGATTCAATAATGGCATGAAGTATGATGTCATTGCTATTTCCATCATCAGTGTCTTTTACCGGTATTGCATTAAGAATATCTTGCGCACTCGGCCTATTCTGCCATAAACCATCGGCACCAACATTATCGAATGAACCATCGACTGGCATCCAACGCACATTCTCATTTTCATCGTGCCAAATGTTAATTGTGGGTGTGATGTGATCCGCAGAAGGGATGAGTACCATTTTGACCATTGGGGGTAAGAGCTGTGAAAGTTGTTCTGACAATGATGGTGTCCAATTTCTCATACCAACTGGTGCAAGGAAAGTGATTTGGTGTTTGATGGAATCTCTGTTGTGATCTTCGTCATGAACATGTATCTTCTTCCTGCTTTTCATCTCAGCTGCACGCAACAAGTATTCCCTTGCTTCAAGTGCGGCAGCAGCCCCCCACGCTGCTTGTGGCCCCCCTCCTCCAATTCTTACACCAATACTTATATCATTAGCATTATTTTGGCTATTATTATCGGGAGGACCATATTTGTCCAAGATGATCTTTCCTACAATGACAATATGTTGTGCCGCGGGACGTCGAGCTGCAAACGCCGATGCAGCAGTAGAGAGCAAAGACAGGAGCGAGAAGTACAGCAGCAGATGCATCATTGCTTCGGTATCCTCTTCAACAGCTGATACATAGTACAGCAGCATAGAGGCATCATTCGCTATTATATCGGTTGTTGCTCCCCAATGCCTCCGGGGGCAACTTTGCCCGCTTGCCCCAAGAATCACCCCAAGAAAAGGAGGTTGGAAACAAGTGGTGCCACTGGTATCCAATTTCAGCTGATGAGTATCGTTTTTGGAGATTCACCCTTTCTCTTCGCATAGAAAGAGCCCTCTCACGCCTCCCCCTTGCCCGACGTGCCTCTCCGCACCCAAACGTAGCTTTTATCACAACTATTATTTATGGTATCATCATCTCTCCACAATTTCAAATAATCATTGAAGCCCAATATATCGAGTAGGATGTGCGGCCGATTGATCTTCGATTGATCATAATTGCTCTATCAAGATGGAGGTGGCACAAATTTGAATAATCAAATACCCTAAAAATGGACGACAGAACCTCCGGAGACCGGCCCAATACACGTCGTTTCTCCTCCTCCTCCGTACCTACCCATCATAACAGGAACGACCACCATTATCATGATCCTCAGGACAATCATGGGGGCAATTCTCTGAGATCATCTCGAGATACTATTATGCGTCAGATGAATCGGACAAACAGTTCGATTTCTGACACAAGTCACTCCTCACGGCAAAATGGAAGACGAAAACAAAAACGAAGAAAGCACAATGAATCAACGTCTACACAACCAAGCAGCAGCAGCAGTGGCAACTTTGCAACATGGGCAATCACTGTAGTCATGTTCATGGCCATCGCCGACTTGATAGTACTATGGACATCAGTAGATGCCACAATTGGGGACCAAAATGGTGACCAGCCTCATCAAATCGGTCCAGAGGTGGGATTGCATCAATTAACTGAGAAAAGGACCACTGATATTCAATACCAATTGATGAATGATATTGCAAAGAAACAACAACGTCAAGCACATGAGGAAGCAAAACAACTGTATCCAAAGAAACGCCGTTCGTTCGAAGATGTTAACAAAATAGAAGAACAACTGCAAAGAAAGTATGCACCAAGAGACAAAGTGAAGAATGTTGCCATGGTGTTTAAAGTCAACAATACAGAGACATTTGGAGTAGATGATCATATTGTCAAAATTTTGACTGCTGCTGATATTTTTTTGGATAAAGAGTTGGCAAGTCAGCTACCAACATGGGATGATATTGTGTCCATGTACGGTGATAAACCGATAATATATGGGTTAGAAACATGTCAGACATATCGGGACACGGTTGTGCCTGCGGATCGGATGCTTGGACCTGCCGGTATATTCAACACGGGCACCAACTTGTTATTTCAATTGATGAAAGCAAATTGTAACATCAAGGAAGCCAGGACTTCCAAAACACATAGAGAACCAACACGTAACGGGATGAGATTTCAACCACCGTGGGGGAAGGTAAGAGTTCATACACATACGATTATTAGTTTCAGAGTATGTAACAAAAAACTCACTCAACCTAACTCTCATTTGCAAAAAAATCTTGTCAAACCTCTAGCATAATCCCCCATCACTTTATCGAGGTTCACATGTGGCAGCGTTTTGGGGTGAAGGGATCAATCAGACTGCATTCTTTCCAGTTGTTATGATCAAAGATTTCTATCATTGGGCTGGATCGCAATGTCGACATTCATACACGAGCTGGTGGGACCATGACAAGGACCATTGTCCAAAACTAGTCAATGAAAACAATCGTCCCAATAGAGTACTAGTCAAGTTTGGAAAAGGTTCACATTATTACGACAGTATTCTTGATTTATGGAACAGGTACTATCAAGAATGGGAGGAGCAGCCATTTCCACATCTGACGACACGGTACGAAGATTTATTATTTCATGGAGAAGAGGTGACAAGAATCGCTTGTGATTGTGTCGGTGGAGTTTTTACAAGAAACTTTCGTTACGTGGAAGGATCTGCCAAAGAAAATGGATTGCCAATTCACAATGGAGCGAATGGGTTAGTGAAAGCTCTCTTGCAATATGGAAGTTCTGCCAATCGCTTATCGGGCTTTACAGATCCTGATAGGTTGTATGCGAGCAAGACATTAGACTCGGGCCTCGTTCAGAAATACGGTTATACTGCACCGCCACTGCCAACGTAATACATAGCTTAAGGTACACATGAATGAAGTTATATGCTAGCTGTTATATTAAAAAAGCGCCCGGTCCAGGCTCAGTGGTGAAAAATTCTCTTGCGTCATTTGCTGGAAATGCTTCATCGTATGCGTTTCGCCATTGCAACAAAAACTCATCTGCTTCAACTCGGTGAACTAGGGCCCAGCAGGATCCTCCAAATCCTGCACCAAATGCCGAACTGGCAAGTGCCGTGATACGTTGATGGTTATGTCGCAGTTGCTTACTACTTTCACTATCATCCACGTACAATGTTGGATTTGTTTTCAGCTGGTGTTCGATACCTCGCGCCCAAAGTGGCAACCATGCTGTCTCCGTAATCTGATTCTTCAGTATATTTACAGCGTTTCTGTGAGATTTGTCAACTATGGACCCTAACATAGCAAGTCGATCACTCTCTTCGGATAGACAATGAGCAGCTGCTGGAACAAGCAATTCACTTTCTTCATAAAATTGCTGAAATCTTTTCACGAGTAGGTTTCCAAAATCCTCTACCGTGGAACAATCTTCGGCTTGCACTGCTGAAGACCCAGCGAGTATTTTGTCGGATATTGTTTTCTCTATCTGATCTCCAGACAAAGAAATGTGATTGATACCTTGCTGTTTGCGCTCGTACCGAATCGCATCAGCAAGTGTTCGAAGCTTCGTATGTTCATCAACATTTATGGCAGCAGTATTCCAAGCGTTGTATGCCATGAAAGCTTTTGTTGCCATGTCAGATGCATAGTTATATCCGATTGATGCTTCTGTTCCGTGTCCTGCCTTTTCAGCTCTTGCTCCAGAGTAAGCGATTACGAAGACAAGTTCCAATGGCAGGTCCAATTCAGACTCTTGGTTAACATGCTTTGCCTTTTCATTGGAATCCTCAGAGTTGCATACAATCAGTCCATTTGATTGATTCACCACAAACGAAGCCGGTCGGGTAGGACAAAATGATAGCAGCCTTAGTTTTCTTTTCTCTCCCATCAATATGGCAGCATGATCTTCACTCCCACCAAATGTCCCTACCCCATCACCTTGTTTTGTCCCCTCAAGGACCAATTCACTATCCTCGGTAATGACATCTATCTCTGCTCGCTTCACATTTTGTCTCGTATAGCACATCCCATTTTCAATATTACCTAAATATGTAGAAAGATTGTAAACCGTTTCTTCTTCGCTGGCAGTTCCAATGGCATGACGGAACTTTTGAGATGATCTGATGCTTAAATGAGAGTCAAAAACCAAAAACAGACCAGTAACAAATGCACTGGATGTAGACAGACCACTCGCGGGTGGCAAATTCGAGGATATTGCAATTATAATGTGATATCCTTTTTCTTCATTCTGTGCTTCTGAATATGAACCTGATGATGTTTCGTGCGAATGAGAGAACAATCCAAAATTCTTGTCAAGACGTCGAACAGTCGTGGTCGGATATATCCTCCAGTCTTTGTTTGCTGCGTCATCTTTGTTTCTGCTTTCGTCACTCATGTTGATTGTGTGATGAACCACGGTCCTTCCATTGACTTTGAATGGTGCAGCGGTGTTTATTGCGTGATGGTCCATACCAGCTGCGAGGATAGAAACAATAGTGACTCTGCGGTGTTTGTCTGCATTCGGGGCCATCGTTGAAACCATTGCCATACCCCTTCCTTCAATACTGCAAACTAAAGAGTTCCCACCGGCATAATCCGTATGTTTCCCCATCACTTCAATTCTACCTGGGATCCAGTGTGATAACACTTTGCATGATCGCGATGTAACATCTTCAAGCTCCAATAGACTTATCTCTTTTTCAAGAGCCGACGCGGACTCTCGAAAGAGACATCTAACTGTTTTGAAAGATCCATCGAGCTTGGTATGCAGCTGATGGTCGAAAGCAGCAGTGCATGATGTGTCCGAGTCCGAGATAAGGTCGGCCAGGGAAAAGGACGTCATGGTAATTCTCCTCTCCCCTATCACAATACAGGCGCATATTACAGTACCATAGCGAATCTATTCATTGTTCCAGTAGCGATAATTGGCGACAAAAAGCAGCGAGCCAAAAGCTGCCAAAAGGCAGGTGCGACTCGAGGGACACATGAACATGATGACGGCTGAGAACAAATAGGTCAACTTAGCTAGTAACCGGTTGTTAGCTTAGTTGACCTACACTTGTTCTAACAGAGCCTTCTCCTCTGCCAGATTCAATCATATGTTCAGGTCTCGAATGTCCCTTACTTGAGACAAGACTGCGAGCAGCTCCAAAAGACTTGTTTCTTCTTTGATGGGACGCATAGCAAGGGGATAGCAAGGGGATCTACTTCTGTGGAATCAATGATGACAGCTATCAAGAAGTGTGCTAATCCAGTGCCAGTGTACATGAGGCATGGGGCAAAGGACAAGCCAAGAGAGCAACGAAAAATCAGATATTCAAGAGAACAACGAAAGGATTTGATGATGGAGACAAACTCTTTTTAACAATCTACATGGTAATGAGGAATACAACTCCCAAACGAAACCCTCACAGGAATACATCTTATTTACAGGATTAATGTTAATGTTCGACTAGAGTCAAAACATCGTACAAGATATCAAACGACACAGTGGCCAGTCGCGGTTTCTGCAGACAAAGCCACGTCATTTGAGCCAGTAGCACTTTCATCTTCGAACAAAGGACTGGACAAATTATCGTCCTCGTCTATCAAAGCTGATATCTGTGGAGGAGTGCTTGTCCGATTACTCAGCGGAGAAATTGTAAAAGTCTTCCCAATTAGAATTGTCCATGCCGCATCTGGATTGCTCCTTCTTTCGTTTAAAAATCGCAATCGAAAATAGACTAAAGCATTCAGAGCTCCAAACATTGGCCACACTATCACATAAAGGTATAAAACGGCAAGCCAAACATGAGTGGAGATCTGAATGTGAAAAATATCAATGATTGCCCAAATAATGAATGCAATGTTGGGAATAAAAAAAACAGTCACATAACGCAATGCTTGAACTGCCACGGGAATTCTCACTCCTCCTCCTTTACCTCCTAAGTAGTGGCTTGCGTATTTGGCAGTTTGGGAATCATGCTTCTTGAGGTTGTACAAGAGCAAAGATAAGAAAATGACGATGAACGCGAAGCAAAAGAGCACGTAGATAAAGAGCCCTCTCAAAATGTAGCTTGAATTCGGTCCCCGAGTGCAAGGGATGTCTTCTTCATATTCACAACCGAGAGGATAAGGAGAAATACTGCAGCTGTAAACGCCAGTAAAATTGAATTGATTCGTAACCAACAAAGGGATTGCAAAGCCAAGTCCGATGACGATTGGCAACGCGAGGAAAGAAAGCATTACTTTCGAGCTTTGAGTCTTCGCTGTCGTCCAATCCCTTCTTGCAACTGTGATATAGTACAGCGCTGAAAGCATGGTGTAAGCTGTCTCAACAATAATTAACATCGATACAGCGAAGAATGCTTGTATATTACATGTTGTAACATTTCCCGATGCCAAGAACGCATGAGGACTATCCTTTGGTACCATCCATGTTGATAGAAAACTATCCCAAAATCCAATGAATAGAAGGGCCACTGTGATGAGAGTCATTATTTTCGTGGACAATGGGATCGTCCTGTGTAATTTGATTTTCAAGGTGACATCCCGTAATATTAGCAGTGATCCAACCATTGATAAAACCCCTCCCACTTTGGGGATGATGACAATTGCCTTAAAGTTGGGATCAATGTCGTCGTAGGCTTCCATTTCGTTTAATTTCTGTGGCTATGCTGCTAGAGAGGCACAACAAAGGTGTCCATAGTGTAATTGAATTCGGTGACGAATCTTTCAGCGGCACGGCGGCTCGGGCTGTTCCTGCGCGCTGTTCGCTTTATGTCGCATACTTTACGCTCCGTCTCCGGCGTTTCCTGCAAGAAGCCACCACTTTACAATAGGGATTCCTACAAATTTGATACTTCACTCTAGCCTGTGACGCATGCACACCAAAAACACCTGTAACTTATTGCATATTTACTCATCGAAACGATAAGAAAAAAGTAATAGTGTACTCCTTTTGTGTAATAGCACGATGAAGGTAACATCGTCCGCGCTAGCAATCCTGTCGGCAGCATCAGCTGCCTACGCATTCGTTCCTTCTTCTCTGGGTCCAGCGTTGGCCTTGAAGAATGCAAACGCTGCACGATCCACTCATCACTTATATGCATTAGATCTCAAGGAGAAGGAAGAAACTGCAACTCCTGCTACCCCTAACGGAAGTGCTCCTAATGAAAGTCTCAAACAAGCTAGCAGTACTGATCCAGATGCCGAGGGTCTCCCTTGGTGGTGGGAGTATATCTGGAAACTTCCAGCGTTTCAACTAGGGCAACCCGGTACGGAGTGTACATTTGCCGATAGTGCCAACGTTCTTCGCACAAACATTGAACAAATTTATGGAGGCTTCCCCAGTTTGGATAAGTGTCCATTGGCCGAGGGTGAAATTACAGATATTGCCGATGGAACTATGTTTATTGGACTTCAAAGGTATCAACAAGAGTATGGAAGTCCTTACAAGTTGTGTTTTGGACCAAAGAGTTTCTTGGTCATTTCGGACCCAGTTCAGGCAAAGCATGTCTTGAGAGATGCTAACACTTTGTATGACAAGGGTATTTTGGCAGAAATCTTGAAACCCATCATGGGGAAGGGGCTGATCCCCGCTGATCCGGAAACGTGGAGTGTCCGTCGTCGTGCTATTGTGCCCGCGTTTCACAAGGCTTGGTTGAATCACATGGTTGGATTGTTTGCATATTGTAATGAGGGATTGATTACCAGCTTGGAAAAGGCTGCTGCCAAGAACGATGCCCCAGCAGGTCAAACTGGAGGAAAAATTGAGATGGAGGAAAAGTTCTGTTCAGTTGCATTGGATATTATTGGACTTTCTGTATTTAACTACGAATTTGGTTCCGTATCAGATGAGTCTCCAGTAATTAAGGCTGTGTACTCTGCATTGGTTGAGGCGGAACATAGGAGTATGACACCTGCGCCATACTGGGATCTTCCCTTTGCAAATGAGCTTGTGCCCCGTCTTCGCAAGTTTAATTCGGACTTAAAGATCCTCGACGATGTTTTGACTGATTTGATTAACCGTGCCAAGAGTTCACGTCAAGTGGAAGATATTGAAGAATTGGAAAAGCGCGATTATGCCAACGTGAAGGATCCATCGTTGTTGCGTTTTCTTGTTGATATGCGCGGAGCTGACATTGATAATAAGCAACTGAGGGATGATCTTATGACCATGTTGATTGCCGGCCACGAAACTACTGCTGCAGTGTTGACTTGGGCTCTCTTCGAGTTGACCAAGCACCCCGAGAAGATGGCCAAGGTCAAGGCTGAGATCGATGAGGTCATCGGTGATCGAACTCCAACCTACGATGATATTAAGAAAATGCAGTACTTGAGGCTTGTTGTCGCAGAAACTTTGCGCCTGTATCCCGAGCCGCCACTTTTGATTCGTAGGTGCCGAACAGAAAACGAACTACCCAAGGGAGGTGGTCGGGAAGCTACAGTAATCCGAGGAATGGATATTTTCTTATCATTGTACAACATCCATCATGATGAGAGGTTCTGGCCAGAACCGAATGAGTTTATTCCCGAGAGATGGGAAACCAAGTACACAAATCCAGATGTTCCAGAATGGGCTGGTTATGACCCTGCCAAGTGGATGAATACCAATTTGTATCCCAATGAAGTTGCTTCGGACTTTGCCTACCTTCCATTTGGAGGAGGAGCACGAAAGTGCGTAGGAGATGAATTTGCCACCTTGGAAGCCACTGTGACGCTAGCTATGGTATTGAGAAGATTTGACTTTGAATTCGATTCAACCAAGCTTGCCGCAACCAATGTTGATGTTATGAAACACCCAGAAGACTTGGACCATCCTGTAGGAATGAGGACGGGCGCAACAATTCACACTAGGAAAGGGCTTCACATGGTAATCAAGAAACGCGACTTGTAGGTAAGTAAACTAAAGGTTATGGAAAAATACTCCAGTTTTTGGAGGAAGGGTTAGTTGCCATCATCAATATACATGGTATTAGTATAAGCAACGATTATCTGCATACTGAGGAATCCAAAAAAAATATTACGGACTCAAAGATGAAAACAAAGAACATGACGCTGCTTGAGACACTCCGAGCTCCTGAACTGCTCCTCAACCTCTGATCTCTGTCATGGCATACGTCATAGACTATATTGTATCTATTGTACCATACCTACCTACCTACCTATAAGGACAATCTCAGGACTCAGGACAATCTCCCTCTGCGGCTGACAGCTGAATGACATCAATCAAAACTGTTACATCGCTCGCTCGAGAGATAATACATTTATGAAGTCTTCTAGTTGATTGTTTGTCTGCGCCTTAGCAAACTGCTCCCAATTGTCTAGGATTTCAGCGTGGAACGGTACTACACGATCTTCGTCCCCAGAATTACCGCCTCAGTTTCCTGTCCCTCGAGATGTAACAGAACCTGGAGATTTTCTAGATCACGAGCTATCCTTTCATTTTGCACTGTTACCTGGAGATTTTCTAGATCACGAGACCAATTCTCTCCGGTGGGTTGAGGAGGAGGGTTCTCACGGTTCAATCTCGGCAAGAGGTAATTTCTTCGCTTGAGCAGAAGCTCGCCGACTAGAATCGGATCGTTTCTTTGCTCCCGTGATCTTTCGTTTTGCTGACGCCAAACATAGTGATGAGCCAGATGTTTCTTCATGGTGACAACGGTTGAGTTAGCAGCGACGATGGTATCGTATGGCAAAGGCTAATAAAAGCGAAAGAGATCGTTGAGATGACGACGAAAAAAGCAGGAGGTAGCGTGAACGATGCAATCCACAACAATACGCTTCATGGTTATC